>JAMKCH010052885.1:0-10728 GCA_023653785.1 Ophioderma brevispina
GCCGTCATCTCTCCACCTACATCAAATTTCATACTGAGGAACTTGAAGAGGAAATGCTCTACCGGGCACACAGCAGGGGATTCCATTTGAAGTACCCAGCCAATGGTGTACCGTGCAGTCACCTTTCAGTCCAGTGGCAGGTGACTATTGGGTATGTGAAGTATGTAGCCAACTACTGTGGGCTTCTGATGTCGCTTACTTCAGAGGACCCACCATACCGTCACCTATCAGTCACCAGGGAGTTGGCTCTCAGGTACCACCAGAGCTCCCACATGGATTCAATGGAACACTATTTTGCTCTGTGCGTAGCAGGTACTTCAAAGTTCTACGACATTGTCAACTTCAGATATTTGGCTCCCTGGCAGGTATCTCATTCTGAGTGACACAGTGATGTCTCTCAGACGGTGGTTTGAATCAATCCCATGATGCATAGCGATCTGCCTATACCTTACTGTACTAAACACTTGTCAGTACTTTGGGGTAAAAGGTGTTCCAAAAGTTTAAGAACCACAAGATAATTCATAATCATGCTAAAAATTCCCTAAGTACTAACGCTTTCTGGGCTAAAATGAGCATTAAAGTCAGGGTTTTATGTGTTAAGAATAGGATTTTTGTGGGATCACATGACCTTATTGAGGTGAAATTTCCCAAAACCGGTGCATTGTGGGATTGACTCAATACACCCTCTGGGTGTCTCTAGAGTCACCACAGTGTCACTCTCACAGGCTGCATACCATGGCAAATTGTGTAAACAGAATAGGTCATCTATCAACTGTTTGATTTTTGAAATGGAATTGACCAATTACACATTTCCCAGATTACATTGTAAAGTGACTTGATGACATCACACCAATGCATGCAAATATGCATGTGCATAGTGGGTTTGACACACAGATCTATACTTTGATTACCACCAAATAGGCGGGCCTCATAACAGTGCGAACTGATATGGAATAATGTAGGTGCAAGACAACGCAAGAGACGCAGTGTGTATATTATGCGTGGCGCGCACGATTCTGTGCAAACGCTCGAGTACATTTGGTTTACTTTTACGCGCGGAACGATAACAACCGAATAATTCCCGTCTATTTGGTGGTAATCAAAGTATAGAAAAGGAGATAGGCGGATTTTCAGAAACAGTATAACCAGATTCGAGTTGCCCAAAAGTATTATAATGAGCATACGCATTTCATATTAAAGTTTTGGGCACCACCCAATGGGCCAATCATATCATCGTATTGGAAAAGTCCTTATGATGCATATTTATGAGACATGCTAGTATTTTACGTTAGTTGCATTTAGTGAGTGAAAACAATTTACTGATGCCACATGCTGTCACTCTGACTCAAGTATCTCTTTTCTTAAAGCAATATTAGCACATTTTTTGAAGAGCGCCCCCAATTTTAAAAATTTGATATTTTTGCACAGTTACGTTGGTAATTGTCTAGGAAACTATACCTGCGAACGAGAATGCTAAAATCCGTATTTATCACAAATAAGAGATTTTGTAATAAGAATTGGGATCCCAGATTGGACTTAACTGCAGATCTGGAAATGCTACGTTTATGTCCGTCCATGATGAATAGTGCCACCTCGAGAAAATAACCTCTAACTTGACTTGCCTGAACTATTAAAACAACTAATGGATGAGCGTAGACACGTACATGGCGCTATTTCCCGGCTATTTCACATTGGAAGGCCGTTTCCAGCAGCCGTTGAATAATTATCGGGATCCCGATAATAATTATTCTAGTACAAAATTCCTTCGTTTGTGACACACAGACATTTTCGAGCTTAATCATTCACAGGTATAGTTTACTAGCCAATTACCAATGCAACCGTGTAAAAATCTCCAAATTTTTGAAAAATTGGGGGCGCTCTTAAAAAAAATGTGCTAATATTGCTTTAAGCAAAATCAACGGGGGTCATAGGAAGATGTTTTGTGCATTAGGAATTCAGGAATCTTTTTAGAGGTATGTTTTCTTCCATTGATTGGTTTTTGCATAATTATTGCAGAGAAATCGGCTGATCAGACAATGGGACATTGGGGAAGTGCAACACTGATAACATAATTGCACAACAACAGTGACGACGTGCAAGTGCTTGCGCAAAAAAAACCCAACTACGGTGCACTGGCTGTGAGAGAAATCGGTTACGGGCTTAGGCTACTTATTCCATACTACACGCACTTCACTTCTTCCTGTTGTACTTCTATGGTTTGACAGCTGCTGAAATTTTGATCCCATTGATATGCATGTGTACTTGCATTGGTATGATGTCATCTGGTCACTTTACAATGAATTATGGGAATGTGAAATTGGTCAAATCACCCCTTTCACATTTACCACAATGCATCATGAGATCACACAGGTATGCAATGTTAGAATAAAAAACAAGATGACGTGTGTGATGTCATTTGCTCACATCAGGCGCAATTTCACATTGTTGTATGAAGTATGTGAAAAGGGTGATTCATTTTCTGTAGTAACTTTTAGGACTTAAAGAGATAGCTTCACTTTGATAGCATGATTTACCTCCCAAGATGTTATAGGAATCTTTGCCTGTACCTTCAACCTCTCATCTTTATCAATCATAAGCATGAATCTCACACTAGTTGCCAGAACCTGCAACCATTCATGGGTGTGGCCATTTTGTGACCCACTGACACACATAATCCTGATGAATTCAGCAGACTTTATGGAATAAAGTGCACTTTATTCCATAGAATTCATCAGGGTCATGTGTGTCAGTGGGTCACAAAATGACCACACCCACCATTCATCTTCATCAGTTTCATGCATGACTTTCATATTATTTTCTTTAATATCAGTTTATAATTAATGTAATCAATTTTTTTTCTCAAACCAGAACCCCCACCTGAGGAGAAACTAGTGCCACCTCAAATCACCGTCAGTGGTGCTCCTGAGGATGAGAGTCACAAGTCGTCCGTAGCCATTCCAGTTGGCCAGGAGATACGATTGGATGCTAGAATTGCCGGTAAACCCAAACCACAGGTCACATGGTATCACAATGAAAGGCGTGTAAGAGAAACAGAGACGGTAAAGGTGAGTAAGATAACCCTACACTATGAGTTACAATATGCTCATCCACCAAGGACACAGTTCAGTGATTGTACTTGTACATACATTGACATGAACTGACCTTGTGTGATCTGGGTATCTTATATCATACCCAAAAACCAGGGGGTATATTTTCTTAATGCGTTGGTGAATGAAAGCTACTGAACTGTGCCAAGGGAATTGAGCTTTTACCAGCTCATAGTGCTAAAACTGTTCTCGTTTTCTCTCAGGAGGAAGGGAGGGGTAAAGGGATAGAATATAAAGAAGATTGGGTGAGAGTGAGATTCAAACCAGAGACCCCGGGCGCCCCACTCCCGTGACCAGGGATGGCAAGCCACAAGGGTGTTGCTGCCCCAGCCAGCGATTTTGCACCCATGTGTGCGTACGTCATCTTGTTGGACATTTTCTAGCCTCAGCTCAGTGAGTTTTTTTTGCTCAGCATCGATAAGGGGCGCGAGCTATAAGAGACTACTTCCAGAGAGACACCTGTGATTTTCCATGTTGCGAACGAGGCTGAGATATAACATATTTGAGATGTTTTCAGATACGTCTATGGGCTCAGAACGATGGCGGCCAAGACTCGTTCAATATAGCAACTCCCAATAACTTCTCCTTTCTTCTCTTCTTATAACCTATCAAAAATCAGCATTTTTCATCCAAGATTTCGTCTAAAAATTCAATGGGATTTTTCTTGCCACCACCCGCGCGCCACGCTGGCCTGGTAAAAGGCTTTATCAGAATACATCCTGAGAACAACAGTTTCAACCAGCTGGTTTATTGTACACCAAGCCCGTGCGTGAGTTCACATTGGTGTGTTAACACCAAGTGGCTTATGTCTTGTAGTGAGTTTTGGTTGTGTGAAGGTTATAGCAGGGATCCTAAATAAATCGTGATAAGACACTCGATCAAGAGAGTGGAGGCATACTGCATGAAATCTGTCGCTTATGGATCGCTGGTCGTAGTGCTGTGGCGCTACGTCATCTCCGGTCATACTTCACTCTGCAAAAATTATTAGCTAATTAGGTAGCTTATCGAAATTGGTGGCGCTATCACTGTCAATATCGAAATTGTCTATGGGCATTTGTACACAGTGTTACCCGCCTGGTTATAGTAGTGTTCTGTGGCCTGATGTCACACCAGCAAAGTTTTTATAATTCTAGTCACTTTGACCTCTTTTTTGATCTCAAACTTCAAACAAGTCTATCAGAAAATTTCTTTGAGATAAACACATATATTTGCAAATGTGCAATCTTTTTGGAAAAACTCTTCATATCAGCCATTTTATCCCCCCTGAGGCCTGGCTTGAAAAGTAGAAGGGGGTTTTGTGATAGGGTGCATGTCCATATGTATGTTCTAGTTTGGTTAGGTTTTCTTTTTCAGAGCTTCTTTGAAAAGTTAAAATCCGATTGAAACCAGACTTGGGGTTGAGGTGCAATTGGGGTTCCTTCATATGTGGATGATGTCAAAGGTCATGGTCAAAGGTCATCTGAGGTCATACTGCCATTTTGAAGTATGGTGGACACAAAAGGATGGCACTGAGGATGGCACTGTTCAGAATGGGTAAAACCCAGGAAATTCAAAAAACTTTACTCACACTGCACCTGTCAGTCAAGCGTGCTTTGCTCACCATGGCCGTTGTCATGCATGGTTGTTATATAAGGGAAATCAGGGAATTTGTGCAACAGTGGTGTGAGCTTTACTAAACTTTGCAGTGCCTTCCCAATTTATGGCCTCCATATTTCAAAAAAGGTTATTGACATCATTATTACACCTAGAACAGAGTTTTGCTGTAGAAACCTTCATTCTCCAAATTGACCGCAAGGTAAATTGTCATGGCAAAATACAATCCATGGATGTCAATTTTGCTCCTGTGAAGCTCAACTTGTCTCTCTTTTTAAGTATGATTAAATTATTAAAAGCCTTTGATTTTTAATAAGTTATTTAAATTGGATTATTTTACAGACCATCATCGAGGAGGAAACATACTCTCTGATAATCCGCCAAGCCCAGCCAGAGCATGCTGGGACATATCGTTTGGTGGCACTGAATGAGGCTGGTCAGCACTCTCATACCTACTCGGTTGACGTGGAACAGCCTTTAGTGCCAGTGTAAGTATTTGTGCTTGGCGAACTTAATGAGAGAATCATGTCGGGCATTATGAAATTAGTTGGTGTAGCCACACCAGTGGGATTGTCTTTTTAAAATCTTTTTTCAATGTGAATGGAAGACGGTCGCTAATGCAATAGCTGCCATTTGTCAAAAATTCCCATCAAACTTACTATTATGCCAATCTTTGCTCAGTAGTTCTTGAAATGGTTCTTCAGGCGACACATTAGCCAGAAGAACCATTTCAAGAGCCACTGACTCAAGGAAAGATAAGAGTCATCCTAATACATGGCAGCACACAGATGTATCACATGGCAGCTATTGCACTTACAACCTTCTTGCACTCACACAAAGAGTTGTGCCTTCTATAGGGATGTGTGGAATTCATCTGGAACAATCCATTCCAGTAAACAATTAGTAAGAGTTTTTAGTTTGTTCCACAGAATGCAAAATACCTTAATGCAATAATAGCACATTTTTTGGAAGAGCGCCCCTAATTTTTCAAAAATTTTGATATTTTTACACGGTTGCATTGGTAACTGGCTAGTAAACTATACCTGTGAATGGTTAAGCTCGAAAATGCCCATGTGTCGCAAACGAAAGAATTTTGTAATTAGAATAATTAATATCGGAGATCTCCAATAATAATTCAAATCGAAATGACTGCTGTCTGAAAAATAAACGGCCTTCCAATATGAAATAGGCGGGAAAACTAGTGCCATGTACATGTTTACGCTCATCCATTAGTTGTTTTATTGGTTCAGGCAAGTCAAGTTAGAGGTCATTTTCTTGAGGTGGCGCTATTTCATCATGGACAGACATAAACTTAGCATTTCCAGATCTGCCGTTAAGTACAATCTGGGATCCCAATTCTAATTACAAATCGCTTATTTTATGATAAATACACATTTTTTAGCATTCTCGTTCGCAGGTGTAGTTTCCTAGACAATTACCAACATAACTGTGCAAAAATATCAAATTTTTAAAATTGGGGGCACTCTTCAAAAATGTGCTGTTATTGCTTTAATGCCATTTCAGTCTTTGACTAACTCATGGCCCCTCTACTTGTTACTCTACTTTACAGGACTACAGAAACAGTGTTGCATTCAGCTCCTCCTAAGCAGCCACTGGTGGTGGAACGATTGCAGGACGTACAGGCAGTAGAAACATTTGGTGAAATCAGGTTACAGGTGGTCATCCATGGAGATCCAACACCAAATGTAAGAAGAAAATGCTGAGGCTTGGTGTACTAAGACTTCCCCAGTGTATTAGGGATATCCCCAAGTGTCTCCAATTGAGTTAGATGCAGAGGCTTGGGTTACCAAGGCTTGCCCAGTGTATTTGGGAAATCTCTCAAGGATTGAACTAAATGAATGAAGAGACATTGTAAACCAAACTTCCCTGGTGTACTCAGGACATCCCCAAGTATCTCCACTGGAGTTAAATAAAGAGGCTTGGTAAACCAAGACTTCCCTTCCCCGATATGTACTGGGACATCCCCAAGTGTCTCCACTTGAGTTAAATAAAGAGGCTTGGTAAACCAAGACTTCCCTAGTGTACTCGGGACATCCCCAAGTGTCTCCACTTGAGTTAAATAAAGAGGCTTGGTAAACCAAACTTCCCTAGTGTACTCGGGGCATCCCCAAGTATCTCCACTGGAGTTAAATAAAGAGGCTTGGAAAACCACGACTTCCCTAGTGTTCTTGGAACATCCCCAAGTGTCTCCACTTGAATTGAATATTAAAGCTTGGAAAACCAAGACTTTCCTAGTGTACTCAGGACATCCCCAAATGCTTCCACTTGAGTTAAATAAAGAGGCCTGGTATACAAAGACTTTCCCCAGTGTATTCAGGACATCCCCAAGTGTCTTCATTTGGTTTAAAATACAGAGGCTTGGTGTACTAAGATTTCCCCAATGTACAAGGGACATCCTTAAATGTCTCCAACTGAGTTCAGTGAAGAAGTTTGGTGTACCAAGACTTCCCCAGTGTATTTGGAACATCTTCACTCATATTCATTGGAGTTGTCTCTTTAGGAAAGTATCCCCATTCCCCATGCTGTAATTAAAGGCACTGTCAGTGATTTGCTAAATCAGAAAATTGAAAAATCATCAAAAATCAGATTTTTTCATATCTCTAACCAGTTTAGCTATCCTAACATACCCTACAAGTCCCAAGACTGAAAACAGCCTAATAAGGACAAAATCCAATATTTTAGTCATTACTGTCTCTACGGACACTTACTACAACACGTAAGTGAATGGAGATTCACTTAGAACACTGCTGATTTCTTCCTTTTCTGTCAATTTTTCAGTTGCAAGAAATTACATATGGGATTTCTACAGACTTATCCTTCCTTTTTGAGCTATTCCTGCAAATTTGAAATATTTTGACTCTTTCGAGTGAATCACTGATAGTGTCTTTAACAATAGGTCCCTTACAGCAGGTAGAGTATACATCATCAATCACTGTTTCAAAATAGTACAGTTTCAAATTTTGCAATTAACAAATACAAAAGAATATCTTTAATATAGGCTAAATTATAATTTTGCTCTGCTGTCTTTGTTTGTTATGAAAGGGAATATGAAACATGTTTAGACAAAATTCAGAAAGCATATACTGAAGTTTTTGCACAAGTCTTTCGGCTGCTTGTTTCAGCATACAAAGAAAATCACTACAAGTGGATTTTGCCCCCCCCCCTTCCCCACAAATTGTTTAAATATTGAATTTTGTCTTGTATCTCCAATAATTGCTAAATAAAGGATTACGATTGAGCATTTTTAATCTGATAAAACAACATAATATATTTTTGTCTTTCAAAATGAGTCTTATGTATGTCTGAAATTGGGGGCAAGATGTCTTAAGATATTTTAAGGGCATTGGGAAACTTGTAATCATCTGCCTGTAATCTTAAGAAAACAAGAGTTACATCTTAGTGTCACATTGAAAATAAGTCGTATTGTTATATCTTA
Organism: Ophioderma brevispina; assembly: GCA_023653785.1. NCBI lineage: Eukaryota > Metazoa > Echinodermata > Ophiuroidea > Amphilepidida > Ophiodermatidae > Ophioderma > Ophioderma brevispina. The sequence continues at coordinate 8,158 of JAMKCH010052885.1, forward strand.
GGTGACATGGTATTTCAACGACAGTCCTGTACATGAGTCAACTCGTCACGAAATCCGGCACACCGGTGACCGACATGAGCTTGTTGTCCGTGAACCAGTTCCAGGTGACACTGGCATGTACAGCTGTGAGGCGGTGAATGTTCATGGTACAGTCAGGACAGAGTGCTATGTCACTGTAGAAGGTATGATAAGTGCTGTCATGGCTGTTGATAAAAATAAATCCTATAAGGATAAATGACAAATCATGGAATGATTAGATTGTGCTCAGGTTAAAGTGACAGGAGGAGATTTTTTTAGGATACGAAATTTCTCTCATTGCACAGGATCGATGAGACCACCCCTACCAAGAACGTTCCGAGGTTTATTGGACAACAAGACAAAAGATAAAGCTAGCAAACCTGGTTTTGACCTGCCTCGACTATCGTAATTGTCCCCATAGAAGACCGTGCTTTGACTTTCTGTCGTGCACGACGAAGTTACTAAATTATTATCTACAAAAGACGGCGTATTCGACTTATTACTTCAGGTGTGATCTAATACATTGGAAAGCATTCCAAATATGCAAAAAACCCGGGTTCGAAACAATTGGGGGCGCTTCTTTCTGGAAATCTCTTATGTCTCTTAACGACTTTAACATTTCGAACACAGGCCAATTCTGTGTCGAAACGGCATATTGAGACGGCGTTATTCGGCCTTATTCACTCAGGTGTGGGATCTAATACATTGGCGAGCATTCCAAATATGCAAAAAACCCGGGTTCGAAAAAAATTGGGGGCGCTCTTTTGGATGGAAATCTCCCATTATGTCTCTTTAAACTACTTAAACCCTTTGAACAGGCCCCAATGCTGTATACGGAATATAGCACATATGTCAGTGGCTTTAGAGATGGTTGTCACAAATGATGCAGGTCTTTGGAAAGCATCTCTAAAAAGAATATCAGCAAAGACTAGGCTGTTTGGACTAATTGAGTGCCTTTGTTTTGATTTTGAATATGCACTGGAAATTAATAAATATTACCATGAACTGATTTCCCTTACACCAATTTTGACTGGAAAATATGGATTTTCCTTCTGAGAAGTGAAATGCCCCAAAATACCATTTTAGCACCCTAAAGAGAAAATGGACCGACCAGTGGGGGGGGGGGGACCCCAGGTCATACCCTGTCGGCCATGACTCTTCCTCAATTACGTTTTGGACGCCATACAAAACGGACGGGTGTACATCGCAGCTCTGTGATAGCGCCAAAATTAACTGAGATATTTGATACTTGGACTGTTGTGTATCAATCGGAATACTCCTACTACTATACCATTCTATCTGGATATATTACTGGATTATATACTGGATTTATAACGCTCTATTTGGACGATCATAAGCAGCACTTTTACACCCGTCGCGAGGCTTTATTGTGTCTCCTTTTTAATCCCTCAATTCATTGAATTGATGGACTATTGCCCTCGAGAGCGGCGTGTTTTAATAGGTCGGCCTTTATTGCGAAACTAGTCTACCATTTTAGTCCGTTTTCGCCCCAAAAAATCGGCAAATTTGTTTGGAGCAGTGGGCCTTTTGCCGAGTTTATCTTTTTTATTTTTAGTGACGGCAGTCAATTTGGGTAAAACTTTTATATCTTTTGTCAGTTATGGACATCATTGATGCCGTGCTTGTCGTCTTTCTTACTGAATGCTATTGGTTATGTGTGCACCTATTAAACGGTTCTAGTGGGGTGTCTTCAGGCGATAAATGAAATGGTGATCGTGTTACCAATCTACCAAGGGCTTACCCGGGACTGAGGTCAAACACAGTGCGAGTTATTTGACTTGAGTAGATTTAGTGTAAAGAAAAAAAAGTTCCCTGGATGAAGGTCGACCAACTAGAGATTAACACAAAAGAAGTTGTTTTACTTGAGAATCAGACTTGATTTGTTTCTAACTCGGGGTATTTTGCAATCACGTCTCAAAGAATTTTCAGCAGAAGTATAATTGCCTACTTAATGAAGCAAAACTTCAAAAATTTAAGGTCAGTACCTTAGCAAATTTGGGGTTATCGTGGTATCGTCCTTTGCAGAAGGCAAGCCTTTTTTTTCCCTTATGGGCATTTATACCGATTGCATACGTGTTTATGCGTATACATTGTAGATGGTGAAAAAGTTGGGTTTGTTGGTGTGGTTGTTGGTTTCCACGGCAAAGTTTAGAATTTTTAGTCTTATGGATATTGGTTATATTTTTGGAGGTCTTGGAGAAACAATTTTGGTGTTACGTGCGAAACCTTATCTGGTTGTAGTATTAAGTTTTTTTGTGGTGTTTTCTGATACAATGTATACCATGCCCACCGTGGCTGTTCCTCTAAAACGATGTAACATTCGTTGGACCGTTTTAGGGCCAAACCTTGAAACTGTTGAAAACCAGTTCTGGAATTTCCACACTGAAAGTTGAAGGCACTTTAATATATTAGGTTTCAGATATAATTATTCGATCCTATAACTATGATAAACAAAAAGGGTATTCCCAATTCGACAGCGTGGGCAATCTTCGGAATATTTTTAATAACCCTTACACTGGGATTAATATATTC
>JAMKCH010052886.1:0-10148 GCA_023653785.1 Ophioderma brevispina
AAGTTCATGTTAATTGTTTGCAACCATTATAAATGTATTCTACTGGGTCTGACTATTCGAAAACGATGTTGCCATTTTTTTTCCGTTTCTTCTTATCACCCTGACACAGGTCAAACGGTCATACATCGTCCAAGTATATCGACCTTGTTAATCAAAATGTGGCGCAAATTCACAATGAATATTATTGTAATATGATGTTATTTTGTTACTTGCGCTTTTGTTCTTGTTTATAATTCAAATAAGCTATTATAGGCAATAATATTCATAAATTGGCCTTATTCAGACCAAAGTCCGGCTGATCCTCCTGTCCAAAGCCAGAGTTAGCGCTCATTTTTTCACAATGTATAGTGAACCCTACACAACCACATTATACCTTGCTATTATACCCATGGCTAAAGAAACTAAATTGTTTCATGAAAATGTATCAAGAGAAATACCGTATTGGATGGAGTCTATATCCCTGGTCTTACCAAGCCTTTTTTGTAAGCACGGTTTAGCAAGGGGGGGGGGGGGGTGGTTACCACCCCTCGAGAATTCATTTAAGCACATGATGCTTATGATTTAGGGGGGGGGGGGGGGGGGGGATGATTTTTTGATACAATGATGGATATTTATGGTCCTCCTCTTTCGCTTGATACCAAAATAAGTACCAACATACTGTTATATAGGCTCCATTTTTCTGATTAAACTTTAAAAATATTATTTTCTCAATTTTATTTGAGAAAAAGAGTTCTCCACGGGAAAGCACTTTGTTTACTAAAAAGAATAACAGGGAATCCCCTATTTGTTTTTGCTAATACATACACTGTTTTAGATTGCACAATAGGGAAGTTGGGAATTCCCCAGGATCTAAACTTCGTAAACTGAATCAGCTGTTTATGCTTTAAAGACAGGATTCAAACATTGATTGCCAGGTCTGGGATTCCCCACAAGTTTATATATATGAAGTGATGTAATTTTTCGATTGTGGAATATTTGATTTGATGTGCAAGTCATGTCATGCATGAGGATGATTTTAATGATATTTGTTAGAAAGGGAAATCTAAGCTGTGTGAAGATAAATAGGAGTTGTGACTGAAGGACTTAGGCCAGCAGTTGAAATCAGAGGAGCTGAACTAAAGCTCTGGAGCTATACAGTTAATTATGAGCTAGTTTTTTCTCTACACTAATGGTAGAATTTGATTTCTACATCTAGTGACAGGATTTAATATTTTGGATTCCGCCGGAGCTTGATAGCTAATTGTCTGCTGTCGTCTTTTAAGCCAAAGAGCTTTCAGTTTTTGGAGTTTCTTGTGGAATCAAAAGGGATTCCATTTTTGTCCTATATGAGGACATAGCCGACAGACTGATGTTGTATATTACCTGGGATTTTATTATTGTGGACCATTTGTCGTCGAGGGAAAGCCCTGTTCGTTTGAACTGCTGGACAGATGACCTTCAGACTGAGAAGATTCCTTTGGAATATAATACCTGAGGAGTTTTTGTATTGAATTGTGGCGCTTGTCATTTTGGAGGTCTTCGCGTGAGGACATATCATCGTGAACAGCAACCGCTTTCAACACGGACACTAGTAAGGTACCATAAAGTAATCTTAACTAATGGGTATAATGTAATTTTGTTTTGGAGACAATACCAAATTCTGAAACCAAATCAAGTAAAGATCATAAAACTTTTTATTATAATAATTTAGATTCATTTGTGCCACAAGGCTCATTTATTGTGTTTGAAAGGTATTTCTGACCTTTAGACGTCTACGAGACGTCCATAAACATACCTGTTATGGCGTCACAATACGTCATAAAGTTCATTGAGCCGACAAAATTGGCATGCCATGAAAACAGGTGAAAATCTAATTTTTGCGTAAAATCGTAGGAATATCGGATTTCATGCCGTTTTTCAACTCTAATGATGCAATTGACTTGTTTTAATAAACTTGTTTTAGAGCCATTACTGTGACATTAATATTTTAAAAAATGTAATGCTATCATAAAATATTGTAGGTGGCAACCCCCCCCCCCCAACCCTTCAACTTTGAAGGCATACCCTAACCCCGGTGAAGGAGTACCCTTACATTTATTCGCTAAAAGGACCAGAAAGGATGAGAGAACGATTACCCATAATAAGCTTTTTGACGAAAGCTTTTGGCATTTTAGCGCACGGGCGCAACCACGTTTACCAAATATATGAATGAATTGTTGTTGTGAGTAACCGTTGAAAACAACCACGATTAGCATACAGAGACAAAAAGTTAGTTGTTAGAGGTATCGTCCACATGTGTTATTTTTAATTATTCTCCATCCAGGGGCCCGGGGATGGCACTTTTAATTGATAAGGGATATCATGTGCGACAAAGAAACACGTAAAAAAAAAGGGTATTATTACCATTACACAGGAAATGAAACAGGCAGCACAACTTTTAATTGCCATGTGTCGCCTCAAGGATCAAAGATATTTGCCGAATAGTAAAATCTAGTACATGCGACTGTAATGATCATGCATTCCATAATTTCAGAACGTCTAAGGCTCAGAAAGCAGCAAAGCTATATAGATATAGCAAGTATAAGCACGTACAAATATATCATAGGCCCTAGAGGCTGGTGACCTTACGAGACCGAATCATAAGGCGTTCCAAGATTCCTAAGAATTGAGCAGCAATAATTTAAGCAAAAAAAGTAACTAATGAAGAGCTTCCCCAAACTACATTTTAGGAGAAACCTACCCTAAAATTAGCAAAAAAAATAAGCAAGCACAAGAATAAAAGAAGTGTGAATTACGCTTTACAAAGGCGAGCTACCTTAAGCATTAAGGCAAATAATCAAGCATTGAATAAAAGCATGGGGGAATTACGCATATTGACAATTAAAGTTAGACGAGCTACTAAGCATTAAGAAAATAAGCTTAAAGTGAAAGCCTTACACATCAACTTAAATTACATTATTAGTATTAAATATTGGCTAGTAGCCAGCGGGACTCACAAAGGTAGTAAGCCTCACAGGGGAATTGCCTGTGAGAGTTAACAAATTAAAATTAAATGTTATTGTAGCCAGCTTAACCATGGGCATTAATTAGTAGCATATGGGGGATGACTCTAACTCGATCTTGCTTTAGCTATTTGACTAGTCGGGTTATGTTTGAAAAGGATGACAGATCATACAAATGAAGAGAATCACACGTTTTGTCTTGCCTTTTTTACAAACTGTGTAACATTATTGTTTACCAAAAAATGGGAATTAAGAAAACAGTGTTGGGTTGTGATTATTGTTTCGTGTTTTTTGTTGATTTTGACTTGTTGATTTTTGATGCATGGGGTTGGATATATGCAGGGGGGATTCGCAACACAAATGACCATACGGCGGACTTTGCCAAAGAATCAGTCTCATTTTTCGATTCTGGTATATCAGATGAACCCTTTTTTCATGCCAATTTTCGTATATGACAATTGGTCGTTTCATATTTCTCAATCCCAAACCCAATTTTTCTAAAAATTATGGAAAAATTAGTCAAATTTTCTTCAGCTGAAGTAAAAAGTGTCCACATTTGAGGAAAGGAAAAATAATGACAATTAAATTGTATTAAATTTGGCCCAACATTTGAAATCTCTGTACAGCTATGGGTCCCTGGTTTCGGCAACAAAAAAAAGGGTGTGTTGTGTTGTTGTTGTTTGTTTTTGTTGTTGTTTGTTCTTGAGATATGGGTACTACTTCCGGGGGCACGTCCCTACCCAAAACAAACTGAGACCCCCCGGATATAGGGTGACTAACTTGATCTTGCTTTAGACGAGTTATCCAGGGTTTTGGATGGAGAATCGAAATGAAAAACATCATACATGTGACTGAGACTAAGATGGATACATACTTTTTGTCTCTGAAGTCGAATCGTAGTTATTTCACGGTAAAACGACGATTCGTTGCATGGATTTGGTATAGACTTACATTGACCATTTTCTCTTGCACAATTTTTACCAACACACCTTGCCGTGAATTTAATTACCGTGGGTATTAGGCTAATGCAAGAAATACATGGGGATTGTGTACGGTTCATTTGTACATTAAGAGAGTTTAGAGTGTTTACAGTAACTCCTTGTGCAGGAATTGGGCCTCCGAAACTCTTGGCTTTGGACAGGACTGGGCCTGCATAAAGGCAATGCAGCATAATTATTGTCTTAAGTAGGTTATTTGCATATTACACGACAAAGAAAGGTCAAAATAACCAATAAATATCATATACAATATTACTTGTGAAATTTTTGCCAATTTTTTGGTACCAGGTTCGATTAACTTTGGACGAGGTGTGGACCATTTTTACCTTTGACCTTGTGTCAAGGTCATTAAGGTCCAAACAGAAACAGAAAAAAATGGCAATAATCGATTTTCTGAATGAGTCAGACCCAGTATATACGGTTAGTGGTTTGCCAACCATTAACATGAAAACTTCACACAATTTTTAATAGGCCCCTCCACACTATATACAATGGGTTGCAGTATGCCGTGCAGGAAACTGCAGCGAATACGATGTGCGGTACTGAAAGCGTTTCATGATGTTTTGTAAATTTCATTCATATTTACATTTTCTGACATTGCTAGAGTAGTGTCGAGATGGTTTAATATGAATAATTGAGATAATAAAAGTAGTAAATGGTGGAATGGAAATATTAAGTATTTTAAAAATTTAATTGGTTTAAAATAAAGAAAAAAACTAAAAATATGTCATGTTCTTGTGATGGTGATATATCTCTATATTTAGTTACTAATATCAAAATGTACAAAATCAAAGGGTCCCTATACCAATGCAAAAACCGCATCGTGATGTGATATGTACCTCTCGAGTTATAACGTTTTTGAAAGCATCATCAGAACAAAAATGTATGCCAAATTATGCTATTGTTTAAAAACTGCAAGTTGTAAATTTTTGCTAAAAATCATCTGGTAAAGCCTTGGACTCTTCTGAACTGATTTCTTTTAAAAAAGCAAAAATGTATTTTTTAACGGTTTCAGTGGACCTCGGACATTCATCTGCAAGCCTAAAATAAAAGCCTGTGTTTTCTTGTAACGTAACTTCATTTGCTTTATTGAAGTCATACTGTTAGCTGACTGCGATAGGTATATAGAATATATGCAGTCCAATTTCCACACAGATTATGATTTGTGACAATGAAATCATAAACTAAAGTTGGTCAAGTTAGTTTAAAAAACTCACAATTTCCATAATTTATTCAAAAAATACAATCTGAAGCGAAATTAATCACCAATCAAGTGGTCGTGTTAGACGACATCCATCATTGCCTTCACAACGCAACAAAATAACGACGATACAATTATTGGATTTTTGTTACACCCGGAAAAAGAAACATGCTGTGCAAACAAAAATATGCACATTTTATGTTAGTCAGAACTCCTAAACACTGATTGCAACTCCTTTCTAAAAAAAACTTTTAAAGACATCTTCTATTAAAAAAAATTTAAACAATAATTTAAGACAAAAAAGTTTGCATGTAATGCCAAATGCGGGGTTTTTTTGATTAACGGAGCGGGCCTTTAGGCTTTAGATCTGCTCCCCTACTTCGAGAATATATCCACTAGGAATAATAAAACTGTCCGAATCGGCACAGTTCGGAGCAAATGATTATTTCGGAAAAAATGAACAAAAATTTTGACAAAAGATCACCCTTCCGGGGAAGTAAAAACTTTTATGATTAACGACACTTAGACATTCGGAACAAAACACAAACAAAACCCCCCACAAACAAATAATAAAAATACACAAAATAAACAAACCAGCTCGCACGCAAAACAAACAAGATAACCTAACAAACAAGATAAAGCAATTGATGCATATTTTGTCTCTAAGTAGGTAGTTGCCCATTTATTACAAGACAACGAAAGGTCAACCATAACAAATACAATCATATACAATATTCCTTGTGCAATTTGCCACATTTGGTACCAAGGTCGATATACTTTGGGCGATGTATGACCATTTTGACCTTGACTTGGTTCTCAAGGGTCACTTAGGTCAAACAGGAAAAAAATGGCACATCGTTTTTGAATAGGACAGGACCCAAGTAAGTGTAACGTTATAGTGGTTGCCAACAATTAACTTGAACTTCACCAATTTTATAGATAACTAACAAACACGAGCAATCAAATAAACAAAAACAAAACAAGCAAATAAAGTAAAAAACCTTCGGAATTAAGTCAATTTTGAAACAAATGACATCACAAATGTGATGGCCTGTTACATTGTATATAAATGTGTATTCCTTAATTATCATTTTTATAGGCTTATACACTGCGATTATTCGAAGAAAGAAAAAGAAAGCTGAAAAATAAAGTGATTTGCGACAGTGTGTTTTTCATATATGAGCAAATCTTATATATTTATTAGTGATCTACAGATCATTTTTATTTTCATTTTCTTGTAGCAATGACAACATCAATGAATCAAAAAAAAGGACATTGTAATCACCGGTTATATAAAGCACACAACTTAGGTCACCGTATGTTTGTTTTGCTTGTTTGTTTGTTTTTTTCTTTTGTTTTTTTGTTTTGTTTTTGTTTTGTTTTTTTTAAACTGGAGCTAAAGCTAAATCTTAGGACGAGGGTGTGAATTTCGAAATGTCTGTAAAACACTGCCATTAGTTAGTAAAGACCTGCATAATTAACATAACACATATTATGAAGTGCAGTATAAATATTTGACTAAGATACTACTTACGCATACGCCCGTCAAGTATGCCTGTGGGTTGCCCCATTACGACTGATGGTTTTGATCAAACCAAACGAAAATCCGTATAAATAAGTGTTTAGCAATCGCTGCTTTTATATTTACCATGAATAAACGATGGACTGTATTTCACTGATTTGTTGTAAACCGATTGTTGATGTGTAACTGGCATCCCCAGTGGCGTTGAATAACTCACCTTTCCCATGGCATTTCCGCATCATCTACAAAACTGCATATAAAAATGAACAAAGAAAACAAAATAAAGCAAAACAGAACTGAGTTTATCTGCTCACAGAGTGACCCATAAAATATCCAGGGTGCAATGGTTTGGGGTGATATAATTATAATAGGGCTTTTTGAATTAGAGTGTATCGTGTGCGCATGGATCAGAGCACATAGCTCTGTTAGCCATGGCGCGTAGTCAAGGGTTTATGGTTGATAGGATTACTTTTGCAGGGGAAAGTTTCTGGAGTTTTGAGTTAGCACAGTATTTTAACACAAGCATGATTGATGTGAACTGGTATAGCAGTGCGATGAAACAGTGGGCAACGGAGTGGGCCCTGTTGCCTAATTTTGAGTATTTAAGCACCAAAACTTACAAAATGTACTGATTATTACATGCGTAGGCTATTATTGCCATGGCCTGTAGCATAATGTACCATTTGAGTGGTGTACGACGAGTGGGTGGTATACATTAATGATAAGCCTGTGGTCTTGTCATGTAGTATAGCCAAAGAATTCGTGGCACGGACAGGCGGCATTAGCCTTTGCTAGACTCGTTTTCAGTCCCATATTTTTTCTTATGGACAATGAGATAACTGCTATCTCTCCGAAGACAGGTCGAAAAAAAATTTTCTAAAATATCTGGTTTACAAGCCCAATTTGAATTTTGTCTCAGAATTAGAATTTGTATAAATAAAAAGCAACTCAGTCCCAAAGAGTGAAAGAAATGCAAAGGTGTTTCATGGCCAAAAAAAGCAATGTTGTCATTGGGCCGTCGCGAGGACTCCGACATGGTGCAAAATGTGAACCCTCAAAAAAATATTGATCTTCAAGATCGTAAATGCGGAAATACTACTTTGAACAGCAAAGAGGTAAGGTTTAATATTACTTCCACATCACAAGAAATTACTGATAATTATTTGAGGTTTGGGGTGGAAATCGCTCTACCTTTGCCTATAGCCCCATAGATTTTCTGAGTTTTGACATGGAACTTATTGAAAAATAAAGAAGCTAAAAAAAATTCCCTACAACATATATAGACTCTTAAAACAGTGTACATTAAATACCAAACCAAATTAGAAAGCACCGCTGAAATTCAATCACCTGAAATCTGGATGTAAAAAAAGTTGAGGGTTGTCAAATTCGGGACACAGTGATTGCATACGAGGTACGTTGGCCTCCAAATCAACATTTTTGATTCCAATATGGTAAACAAATGAACCTACCCATGAGATACCCAAGACTCTTAGGAAGAAGAACCCCGATTACAAAATCACGTTACAGTTGCTTATTGGATCAGGTACTGATGAGTTAGAACTTTACTACGCCTCTCAAAGGCAGTGAAATAGTCTTTATAACAGGGGGTAGGTAGGGACAGCCAACCCTAACAGCAACAGAAAAATTCAAACGGCATCAACTAGGGTGCTAGTTTTTTGAAAGACTTAACGGTAGGAGGGCGCCCTTACGCAAATCGAACTGTTACCACACAGGGACTGATAAAGACTAGGCCTGGTCCTGGAAATTTAATCTTAAATGACTTTATTGGAAATTACACTATTTGCAGCGGGTTTAATCCACTAACCCGACGGATTTGAAGTCAATAATATTTCTTAATTTCTCATGATCTTACTGGCATCTTTTGAAAAAAAAAGGTTAAGAGATGACTTTTTAATATGCACTGGGAACGAGACTGCAATAGTAAAGGCACGTCGTGCAGTTCCCCCAAATTACCGTTTTGAACTCCCCAATGCCCAAATCGAGCTATCGTGTCCTACCCCATGGTTACTATACCAATGTATAGTTCACCATCTTGATCGATACGCTGTGACACCGGAGATACAGAATGCTTGCTGCTTGCCGTATTGTAGGTATATAAACGGTAACGAGATGAATAGGTTGTTGTCACGTGTCAGGTACCCGGTCACGTGTCAGGTATCTTGTATCAGTTTGTCTCGGGGGCGACGATATATATAAATCCGACTATGTTAAATCAAGGTCTGTACATCATGACCATCTGGCTGCCCAAGTGTATTATTTTTTCCAAAGGACACCGTGTATATGTTAACAACAGTACAAAATGTACCTTTTCCTGCTGATTCAAAAAACCGATACGATGACGGATAATCGGTTTGTTTTTTTTTTCCAATGTTACGTACGTAACTGCATCGCGTCTCCCCGAAGCAAAAAAATAATAAACCAATCAATGCCGTGACGCCATCAAATCCTTTATTTTCCAAAAAATGGCTGTTTTCCCATAATAAATCCTTTAAGATTCAACATCTTGATATTGTTCTTAATAAATTAATATTCAATTGTCCTCGCATGGAATGTGAAAAAGATGGGTTCCAGTTAAGTCTACAAACTGAAACATAGTCAGCCGGCTAATACACCTTATCGGGACTGTGAGCAGAAACGGATCACCGTTTTAGTTATAGCAGGCTTACAGCCACTGAGGCGGAGCCTGCGGGGGTATGCGTCTAGTTTGGGCTAAATATGCTCAAAATATAGAAGCTAAGCGATATGGGTTGTCTGGCACATAGACCTAAACATAAGGACTATAAAAATAATTTAGTTCTGGATTAGAATGCAAGTGGATGTCTTATGTCTTCGGTCTTTGTTTTTCCAGATCGATCCGTGTGTGGTGTCTGGAAAACAAAAGACCTAAGGCCATAAGACTAAAAATAATTATGTAAAATGTGGCTCGCTTGCTCAATAGGCGTAGAACAGTGGTAAAATACCCTCAAAATTGGGGTTTTTTTCAACTTCAAGTTCAACGATTGAGAACGCTAGTTCTGTTTGATTCCTAGCAACGTAGCATTTTAACCTGATTTTATTAATTTTCTATACATATATTAATTCAAATTGCTCTTAAATTGAAGATAGTTAGTGCGTTTTTCGTTTTAAAATCATTATAGAATTGAACATTTGTATGAAATCACCCAAAATTAAAAAAAAACGTTTTTTGCCCTTCAATCTAAAACCACTTGATTCTTGGTTCTGGTGAATATCCCCTCCAAACAAAGTAGACACTTGTCCATGGAGATAGACGTATTTACATGCTGGCAGTTGGCAGGTGCAAGAAAGAAATACAAGTGCAAGTTAAAAATCCACGCCATCTGGCTACAGACGCTGATGAGTGGCAGTGGGGTAGTAGTAATGCCTAACTGCGGAGGGCTGTGGCCTGAAACACAGCAACTGATGGC
>JAMKCH010052887.1:0-16616 GCA_023653785.1 Ophioderma brevispina
ATGTAGAGCTGCATCACATACATGAGTCACGTGATCATATATTTGTAATCTGTGAAAGGAGTAGTGATTGAAGTATAACGTATTGAGGTATTTGGACCTTTGACCCCTAAAACATGGGCATGGGATGGGGCATGAGGACTTATTGACCTTCATCAAGTACTACAGGGTGGGATAAAAAGATTTTCTATTGACCTTGTTTTAAAATGTTACACAAGTAAATATTTTTGACCTGTGTGACCCCAGATGACCCCATATTGACCTCTTTGACCCCATAACTTTTGTAAAGAGCCTCAAGCTAATTCATATGAGGACTCACACGATCAGGTTGCTGGAAATCTGTAGGAGGAGTAGTGAGTTGAAGTGTAACGTAATTTGAAGTATTTTGACCTTTGACCCCTAAACCATGGGTGAAGGGATTGAAGTCATAATGATCTTTATTGACCTCTCATCAAGTCCTATGAGTTGGGCTAAACCAGATTTTCTATTTGACCTTTATTTTTAAATTTTACAACAGTAAGTATGTTGACCTCTGGTGACCCAGATGACCCCATATTGACCTGACCATAACTTTTATAAAGGGGCTCAAGCTTATTCATATTTTGTTGCCTCACTCACAGATCAAGGTGCTTATCTGTATGAGGAGTAGAGTAGTAGAGTAGTGATTGAAGTGTAACGTAATTTGAAGTATTTTGACCTTGGACCCCTAAACCATGGGTCAAGTGATGAAGTCATAATTGACTTTTTTGTAGTGTTGATCAAAGTCCCTACAAGATGACGGTATTAGTTTGAGAGAATTAGCTCTTCTAGATTTTTGCATGGTTAACGTTTGTTGACCCTGTGACCCTAATCGTGACCTGACACCAATCGGGTCATGTCAAAAGTTTCTGTGCATGTTATTGTCCCTTTGATCCAATTTTGGTTTATTATGTATGGGAGGTTCCATGTCTGAGATATAGCATGTGACAGAAAGAAGAAAGAAAGAAAGAACTAGATCCTGGGGGACAGATCTAATTTAAAAGGCGGCGTATTGGGAATGGATGGTGATCCCCTAATGACCCTTGTGGTGACTAGACCTTGACCCCTGTAACTTCACCAATACGTCACAAATGTCATTATTAAATGTTATACGGTTAACAACTTTACAATGATCAATATTATTTAGTTTCAACTTCAATCACGCAGTCAGGGATTTGACCTTTTACCCCTATAAGGTGACCCCTGGGTCACGGTTAGGGTCAATGTACTGGTTCTGGATTATGATGCCACAAGGATTATCCCTGACAAAGTTCAGCTCAATCGAGCCGTGTTTGTAGATTTTGACTTTGACCGTGACCTTTGACCTTTGGGGTCGAGACCATCATACACCTCTCCTACCATTAATGGTACATCATTGCAGCAATAACGGCCTTTATCTGTCTTCTATAGGCTGAGAGATAGCCAATTTGGTACTTATTTTTAGCAGTTTAAAACAAGTTCACCATTTGAACCCCCCCCCTATTGGGACCTTGACCCAATATGAAAAAAAAACTAATATACCTGCAAAATGCATTGTGCCAATTTAAATAAAAAAAATCTAGTATGCTTAGTTCTTTGGGGGGAGATAAAATTTCTTGAAGTTATTTAGCCTAAAAACCGGAAATTACCTTAAATGACCTTGACCCCAAAATAAAAAATACAGTGATAATCAGTAACAAAGGCAAATTGAAGGTTAGTCACTACTACTATGTTTACATTTGAAATAAAAAATTTTTAATATTTTTGTTTTTGACCGGAGTTCCCCCTTAATGACCTTGACCCCATGCCGAGCACAAACGTTTGTTAAGGTCTTAAGCTGCTTCATAGTATGAATCACGTGACCATGCAAACGTCGCATATACCAGATAGCTATTTTGAAGATTTTTTGAAGATTCACAATAAGACCGGAAGTGCCCCCTTAATGACCCCAAATTAACCTCTCGACCCATAACTTTTGTGAAGGGTCCTAGCTGTTTCATATGCATGTGTCACGTTACCATGCAGTTTAAACTGCAGGAGGAGATAAAGTTTAAAGAAAATCACAGTTTTGACCCCTGTGACCCTTAGATTGACCCGATAGGGGTCAAAGTCATATATCATGATGGAAAGACCAGCGGTCATTGGGTGCAAGTCTAGTCAGAATTCGTCAAACCATGACAAAACTATAGCATTTGAAATGTTGCCTGACGTGTTGCCAGGAAGAAACAAGAAGAAAGAAAGAAACCGCATCAAAAACAGAACAAGGACGGCCTGAAGGCCGTCTTGTAAGAAGAAGAAAAGAAAGGAAAGAAACTAGATCTGTCTACAATATGAAACCACAGTCGAGAGTACTCAGACCGAACTTGTAGGAAGATAGCATTTTTAGTGAAAAATCAGGTCTTGGGACTTCCTGTGACCCAAAATGACCTTGATCACAATTTCATTAAGTACACTTTTTGGGGGGAGTCAAGCTGCATCACATACATGAGTCATAGTGATCATACTGTGTAATCTGTAAAGGAGTAGTGATTGAAATATAACTAATTTGATGTGTATTTTGACTTGACCCCTAAACCATGGGTCATGTGATGGCGGTAAGAATTGACTTTATTGACCTCGCATCAAGTACTACAGGGTGGGATAAAAAGATGTTCTATATGACCTTGTTTTTAAAATTTTACACACACGTAAATAGGTTTGACCTCTGGGACCCCAGATGACCCCCCATATTGACCTCTTGACTCATAATTTGTAAAGGGGCTCAGGGATCAAGCGAATTCATATGATGACTCACACGACCAGGTGCTTAATCTGTAGGAGGAGGAGTGATTTGAAGTGTAACGTATTTGAAGTATTTTGACCTCTTTGACCCCTAAACATGGGTCCAATGATGAAGTCATAATTGAACGTTTATGGACATCTCATCGAGTCTATGAAATGGGCTAAACATATTTTCTATTTGACCTTATTTTGAAAAGTTTACACGCCGTAAATATGTTTTGACCTCTGGTGACCCCAGAGACCCCATATTGACCTCTTTGACCAAACTTTTGTAAAGGGGGCCTCAAGCTTAATTCATATGCATGACTAAACGATCAGGTTGTTTAATCTGTAGGAGGAGTAGTGATTGAAGTGTAAACGTTATTTGAAAAGTATTTTGACCTTTGACCCCTAAACCTGGGTCAAGGATGAAGTCATAATTACTTTTCTTTGTTAGTGTGATCAAGTTTCTACAAGTTACATTTATTAGTTTTGAGATTGAGCTAATTCTAGATTATTTGCAGGTTACAGTTTTTACCCCTGTGACCCTATCGTGACCTTTGACACCAATTCTGGTCATGTCAAAGGTAGTGTGTAGTTACTTGTCCTTGTCACTAGTTTTGGTCAATATGAAGGTGCATGTCGGAGATATTAGCATGTTGACAGAAGAAAGAAGAACTAGTCTGTTTACAGATTGAAACACAGTCGAGAATGCTGAGCCCGGAACTTTGTAGAAGTAAGCATTTTTACTGAAAATCAGGTCTTGCACTCCTGTGACCCCAAAGGACCTTTGAATCAAAATTTCTTTAAAGCATTTTGAGGAAATGCCCAACTACACCAAAGACATGAGTCACGTGATCATACTATGTAATTGTAGAAGGAGTAGTGATTGAAGGGTAACGTAATTTGAAGTTATTTTGACCTTTGACTCTAAACCATGGGTCAGTGATGGGGTCATGAATTGACTTTTATTGACCCTCTCATCAAGTTACTAACAGGACGGGATATGATAACAGATTTTCTATTTGACCTTGTTTTTAAATTTTACAAACAGTAAAGTTCATTGACCTTACTGACCCCAGATGACCATTGATCAAAATTCATTAAGTAACTTTGTGGGGGATGGTCAAGCGGCACCACATACACGAGTCATGACATGTGATATGTAATCTGTAAAAGGATAAGGATTTGAAAGTGAAATAATTTGTGAGTATTTTGACCTGTGACCCCTAAACCATGGGTCATGTGTGATGGGGGTCATAATTGACTTTATTGACCTATCATCAAGTACTACAGGATGGGATTAAAAAAGATTTTCTATTGACATTGTTTTAAATTTTACACACCAGTAAGTCATGAACCTAGTGACCCCAGATGACTTTGATCAAAAATTTCATAAGTAACTTTTGTGGGGGATGCCAAGCTGCCACCACAGACATTGGTCACGTGATCATACTATGTATGTAATCTGTTAAAAGAGTAGTGATTTGAAGGTTGTAACGTTAATTTGATGTATTTTGACCTTGGCACCTAAAACCCATGGGTCATGTGATGAGGGTCATAATTGACTTATATATTGGACCACTCATCAAGTACGACAGGACGGGTTAAAAAAATTTTCGATTGACTTGTTTTAATTTACACACCGTAAAGGTCATTGACTTAGTGACCGCAGATGACCTCTTTGATCAAAATTTCATTAAGTAACTTTTGTGGAGGGGATGTCAAGTTGCACAACATACATGAGTAACATGATCATACTATGTAATTTGTAAAAGGAGTAGTAGTGATTGAAGGTAACGTAATTTGAGGTATTTTGACCTATGACCTCTAAATCATGTGTCATATGAAAAAAGCATAAGGACTTTTTTGTAGTGTTGATCAAGTCCGACAAGATGACAGATAGTTTGAGATTTGAGCTAATTCTAGATTTCTGCATGGTTAACGTTGTTGACCCTGTGAACCTATCGTGACCTTTGACACAGATCGGGGTCTGTCAAAGTGCTACACATGAACTTGTCCTTGTGACCAGTTTTGGTTATTATGTGATGTTCAGTCTGAGTATTAGCCTTTGTTGACAGAAAGAAAGAAAGAAGAAGAAGAAGAACTAGATCTGTTTACAGATTCTGAAAACAGTCGAGAGTTTTCAGACTGGAACTTGTTAGTAGAAGTAGCTTTTTAGTAAAATTCAGGTCTTGGACTCCTGTGACCCCAAATGACACTTGATCAAATTTCATTAAGTAACTTTGTGGGGGTGGTGTTCAGCTGCACCACAATTGATTTTGTAGTGTTGATCAAGTACTACAACCGATGACAGCATTAGTTTGAGATTAGGCTAATTCTAGATTTTTTGAGGTTAACGTGTTGAACCTGTTGACCCATTGGTGACCTTTGACACCAATTGGGTCATGTCAAAAGTTACTGTGTATGTACTTGTCCTTGGACCGTTTTTGGTCAATTGGATGGGCCCATGTCTGAGATATTAGAATGTTGACAGAAAAGAAAGAAAGAACACGTCGAGTCCTCGACTGGGTAAGGAAAGTAACCGTACAGAAGAAAACACAGTCGAGTTCCTCGACTGTGTAAGAAGAAGAAGAAAGAACAGAACCGTACAAAAGAAAGACACAGCCGAGTTCCTCTCACTGGTAACTAGATCTGTCTACAGATCTGAACACAGTCGAGAGTATTCAGAACCGGAACTTGTTAGAAGAAGCATTTTTAGTGAAATCAGGTGTTGGAATCCTGTTGACCCTGAATGACCTTTGATCAAAATTTCATAAGTAACTTTGTGGGGGATGGTCAAGCTGCACCACATAAGAAGTCACGTTGTCATACTATGTAATCTGTTAACAGGAGTAGTGATTTGAAAGTATAACATTATTTGTGTATTTTTGACCTTTGACCCCTACGCCATGGGTCATGTGATGGGGTCATGATTGACTTTTATTGACTCTCATCAAGTACTCCAGGGTGGATAAAGATTTCTATTTTGACCTTGTTTTAAATTTTAACACAGTAAATATGTTTGGCCTATGTGACCCCAGATGACCCATATTGACCTCTTGATCCATAACTTTTGGAAAGGGGCTCAAGCTAATTCATATGCAGACTCACATGATCAGATTTGCTAAGCTGTAGGAGGAGTAGTGATTTGAAGTGTAAACGTATTTGAAAGTATTTTGGACCTTTGACCCTAAACCATGGTCAAGTGATGAAGTATGATTGACTTTATTGACCGCTCATAAATTCCTATAAGATGGGGCTAAACAGATTTTATTTGACTTTATTTAACTTTACAACAGTAAATATGTTTGACCTCTGTGACCCCCGATGACCCCATATTGACTCTTGACCATAACTTTTATAAAGGGCTCAAGCTAAAGCTATCATATGCATGACTCCACACGATCAAGTTGCTTAATCGTAGGAGGAGTAGTGATTTGAAGGTGTAACGTAATTGAAAGTATTTTGACCTTTGACCCCTAAACCATGGGTCAAGTGATGAAGTCATGATTGACTTTATTGACCGCTCATCAAGTCCTATAAGAGGGCTAACAGCTTTTCTATTTGACCTTATTTTAAAAGTTTACACACAGTAAAAGGTTTGACCTCTTGACCCCAGATGACCCCATATGACCTCTGACCCCCATAACTTTTATAAAGGGGCTCAAGCTAATTTCATATGCATGACTAACACGATCAAGTTGCTTAATCGTAGGAGAAGTAGTGAGTGAAGTGTAAACGTAATTGGAAGTATTTTGACCTTGACCCTAAACCAGTCAAGTGATTGAAGTCATGATGACTCTTTTGTTATGTTGATCAAGTCCTACAAGAGGGTAGTATTAGTTTTGAGATTTAAGCTAATTCTGGATTTTTTGCATGGTTAACGTTGTGACCCCTGTGACCCATCGTGACCTTTGACAACCAATTGGGTCATGTCAAAAGTTTCTGTGCATGTAACTTGTCCTTGTGACCAGTTTTGGTTATTAGGGGATGTTTCCATGTTTGAGATTTAGCATGTGACAGCGGAAAGAAAGAAAGAAGAAACTAGACTTAGTGATCTTTGCAAGAGCACGTATAAGTTAGGCGGGGACGAATAACCCTAGATGACCCCAGACTGACCTCTCTACCCATTACTTTGTAAATTCCTCAAGTAAATTAATGCATAAAGTCACACCGATAGGTTAATCGGAGGAGTGGTGATTTGAAATGTAACTTAATTTGAAGTATTTTGCCCTGTGGACCCCTGAAACCATGGGGTCAGTGATGAAGTCATGATGCTTTTATTGACCCTCTCATCAAGTCTCTGAGATGGGCCTAACAGATTTTCTTTTGACCTAATTTTAAATAATACACAAACATATATTAAAAATATTAAAAAAAAAAAAAATATTGACCTCTTGACCCGAAACTTTTGTAAAGGGTTTCAAGCTGATTCATATGCATTACTCACACCGCTCAGGTTGCTTAATCTGTAGGAGGAGTAGTGATTTGATGTGTAACGTAATTTGAAGGATTTTTGACTTTCCCCTAATACATGGGTCAAGTGATGAGTCATAATTGACTTTTATCGACCTCTCATCCGCCTATGATATGGGCTAAAAACAGATTTCTATTTGACCTAATTTGAAATTTTACACACAGTAAGTATGTTTGACCCCTGGACCTCAGATGAGACCCCAATTTACCTGACCCATAACTTATGTAAAGAGTCTCAAGCTACATTATATGCATATGACTTACACGATCAGGTTGCTTAATCTGTAGGAGGAGAGTAGTGAATTTGAAGGTAACGTAATTTGAAGTATTTTGACCTTTGACCCCTAAACCAGGAGTCAACGTGATGAAGTCATGATTGACTTTATTGACCTCTCATCGAGTCCTAAGAGATGGGCCTAAACAGATTTTCTATTGGCTGTTTTAAATTTACACACAGTAAATATGTTTGACCCCTGTGACTAAGAGACCCCATATTGAAACCTCTTGACCATAACTTTTGTAAAGGGTCTCAAGATGTATTCATATGCATTGACTCACACGATCAGTTATTAATCTGTAGGAGGAGTAGTGATTTGATGTGTAACGTATTGGAGTATTGGACCTTTGACCCCAAACCATGGGTCAAGTGATGATGGAAGTCATGATTGACTTTTTTAGGACCTCTAATCAGGGTCTATGAGATAGGCAAAAAGATTTTCTATTTGACCTTGTTTAAAGTTTACGAACAGTAAATAACTTTTTGGACCCTGTTGACCCCTACGTGACTTGACCCCAAAAAAGCATAAATTGAACGGTTCAACCAAACCAGCTTGACCAATTGTGGTTTAAGTCCGATCAAGTATGTGGAAGAGAGAGCCAATTGTCAGAAAGAAGAAGAAGAAAACTAGACCTGGCACAAGATCTATTTACAAGACGGCCGTATGGGAATGGATGGTGATCAAATTAATGACCCCTTGAGGGGACTTGACCTTTGACCTGTCACTTCACCCATTATGTCACCAAAACTGTACATTAAATGTATTTTACGTGTTGTTAACAACTTTACAAGATCAATATTATTGAGGGTCAACTTCAATGCCAAGCATGTCAGGGAATTGAACCTTTTCACCCCTATAACGTGAACCCTGGGTACACGGATGGGGTCAACTGTACTTGTTCGGTATTATGATGCCACACGGATTATCCTTGGCCAAAATTTTCAGTCAATCGGAAGCTGGTTGTAGATTTTGACCTTTGGACCTTGAACTTTGACCTTGGGGGGTCGAGACTCTCCATAGACATCTCTACCATAATGTTACTCCCTGTTGTAATAATGGTCTTTATCTGTCTTCTATAGCCGAGATAGAACCAATTGGTCTTAATTTTAGCATTTTTTGACAAAATCCATTTTTCTCTAATTTTCCATCTTCTTTTTATTTATATTAAAAAAAAACCTCGTGTACACAACAAAAATTCCATTGTTCCAATGCAAATAAAAAAATTCTACTCTTCTTAGTTCTGCGGAGATAAAAATTATTGACATTATTTACCTTAAACCAGGAAATGACCTTATGACCTTTGGACCTCCAAAATAAAATACCTTGGCATACACCAGGTAACATGAAAGCATATCTGCAAGTTAAGTTACTGTACTATGTTTGGGTTTTGAGATAAAAAGGTTTGAATATTTGGAATATTTTGGTTGTGACCGGAAGTTCCCCTTAATGACCTTTGACCCATGCCGACCACAACGTTTGTGGAAGGTCTTAAGCTGCTTCGTAAGTATGAGTCACGTGACCATTGTTAACATTGCATGTAGCAGATGCTATTTTGAAGCTTTTTGAAGATTTTCACATTAAGACCGGAAGTCCCCCTTAATTGACCCCCAGATTGACCTCTCAACCCATAACTTTGTTGGAAAAAAAGGGGCTCAAGCGACTTCATAGGCATGAGTCGTCACATGCATGTAATCTGTAGGGCTGAACGTTTTTAAGATATATAACAATTTGAACCCTGTGGACAATAGAGGACCCCGACAGGGGGTCAAGGTCAGGTGACATAATGGGATGCCTCAGCGGTTATTCGGTTGTTAGTTGGTCAGATACGTAAACCATGGACTGGCTAGAGCTGTTGAAGTGTTGACAGAAAGAAGAAAGAAAGCAAGCGAAGAAAGCAAGAAAGAACGCATCAGAGACAGAACTGAACAAGCGGCATGAAGGCCGTCTTGTAAAACGGTAAAACAAAGTAAGTTAGGCGATACCGCCGAACTTAAGAAAGAAACCGTATAGAAGAAAAACACAGTCGAGTTCTCGACTGTGTAAGAAACCGTTACAGAAGAAAAACACAGTCGAGTTCCCTCGACGGGTAGAAAGAAAGAAAAGTACGAAGAAAAACACAGAAGAAAAAAACAGAAGAAAAACACCAGACAGTTCGAGACTGGGTAAAAGTAACCGTACAGAAGAAAAAACACAACGAAAGTTACATCGAATGGTAAAAATCAGGTTCGTAGCTTCAACCGGCAGCTAGCTAATTGACGAAACAGGCACCGGGACTCAATGTTCAAACACAAATGCATTGGACACCAGGTTCTAGCGACCATGAAGTGGTTACTGCATGAATTATATGTGTTGTGGTGTGAGGGGGGAGGACCTAAAATAGGGGGGGGGCGGGGGGGAAGGAGCTAAATAGTTCAGGCAAAAGCTCGTATACTAATTATCCTTTTTGAAAAAACACAGTGCCAACAGGTTTTATTCGTTATCTTTCGACTATTTGGCCTCTTAGGAAGTAAAATTGGTGTCAAATGAAGCTGTGAATTTATGCATGACATAATATAGGAAAAGCGGCAAAATTGGTTAATTTACAAACACAAATCGGACGATTAGACAGCCGCCACCTATATCAGTACGCGGTCTAGCAGACGACGTAATGCATGATATTCTGTGATATAGTATAGGCGGTTCAATATTGCACATTTGGCAATAGTTAGAATGGCTTTTGATTTTTGAGGCCATTTCGCGTTGAGTAGAAACGGGGGTTTTGTGACTCAACACGTCTGATGTCATTTTGCACATGCAAATTTAATTTTGGCTTGAAAAAATATATTGCATTTTAAGAAAGCATGGGTTCAGGTGCTGGGGTCATGATTGATTCTTATTGACCTCTCATCAAGTACTACATGGAATGGGATAAAAAGATGTTCTATTTGACCTTCGTTGATGAAATTTTCAACAGTAAAGGGAGTTGACATTAGTGACCACCGATTGACCTTTGATCAAATTCATTAAGTAACTGTTTGTGGGGGGATGTCAAAGCTGCACCACATACATAGTCACATGATTATACTAAGTAATCGTAAAAGGAGAGTGATTGAAGGGTAAACGTTAATTTGATGGATTTTGGACTTGACCCCTAAACAACGGGTCATGTGATGGGGTCATGATTGACTTTTATTGACCTTCATCAAGTACTACAGGAGGGGATTAACAAGATGTTCTATTTGACCTTGTTTTGAATTTTCCCACACAGTAAAGTACTTTGACCTTCGTGACCGCGGATGACCTTGATCAAAATGTCATTAAGTAACTTTTGTGGAGGATGTCAAGCTGAACCACAGACATGAGTCACGTGATATACTATGTAATCTGTAAAAGGATAGTAATTTTGTAAGGTCGGAAGGAGATTCCAAAACGATACAAGTAATACTAGATCTGTTACCGATTGAACACCGTCGAGAGTACTCAGACCAGAACTTGTAGAAAAGGAAGCAATTTTGAGTGATGAAAATCAGGTCTTGGACTCCTGTGACCCCAACATGACCTTTGATCAAAACTTTCATGAAGTAACTTTTGTGGGGGATGTCAAGCTGCCATAAATACAGAGACACGGATCCCAAATTATGTAATAAGTAAAAGAAGTGAAGTGATTTGAAGGTGTAACGTATTGAAGTCTTTTGACCTTTGTCCCACCTAACCAAGGCGTCCGTGATGACGTACATGATTGCACACTCTTATTGACCTAGCATCAAGTACTACAGGATGGCGTAAAGAGAGTGTTCTATTGACTTGTTTTAAATTTTCCACACAGTAAAGGAGTTTGCCTTAGTGACCCCAGATGACCTTTGATCAAAATGGTCATTAAGTAACTTTTCTGTGGGGATGGCAAGCTGCATCACATACATGCGTCACATGATATACTATGTAAGCTGTAAAAAGAGGAAGAAGTCGTGATTTGAAGTGTAACGACTTTGAGTGTTGTATTTTGACCTTGACCCCGAAACCATGGGTCAGTGATGGGGTCCATAATGACTTTTATTGACCTCTCATAAGTACTACGGGATGGGATAAAAAGATTTTCTATTTGACCTTGGTTTTAAATTTTAACACCATTAAAAAGGTCATGGACCTTAGTGACCGCAGATGATCTTTGATCAAATTTCATAGTAACTTTTGTGGGGGATGTCCAGCGGAACCACATTGCAGGAGTTCAAGTGAATTATCATATTGTAATCTGTGTAATTAAAAGGAGAGTAGTAGTAGTGATTGACGTGTAACGTAAATATGATGTATTTTGGCCTGTATCTTGACCTCTAAATCATGTGTCAATGACAAACGTATAATTGACTTTTTTGTAATGTTGTCAAGTCCTACAAAGATGCACAGCATAGTTTTGACGATTTGAGTTAATTCTAGATTTTTTGCATGGTTAACGTTGTTGACCCCTGAGACCCTATCGTGACCTTGACACCAATGGGTCAATGTTAAAAGTTTCTGTGTATGTATTTGTCCTTTTGACAAGTTTTAATATGGAAGGTTGCATGTCAGAGATATTAGCATGTTGACAGAAAGAAAGAAGAAGAAGAAGAAGAGAAGAGGAAGAAGAAAAAGAAACAGGGGGGGAAAAAGGAACGCAGAAAGAAACCGTACAGAAACAAAACACAGTAGAGTTCTCGATGGTAAAAAATAGATCTGTGTACAGATCTGAACACAGTCGAGAGTACTCAGACCGGAACGGAAACTTTTACAAGTAGCATTTTAGTTGAAAAATCTGGTCTTGACTCCTTTGGACCCCAAATGACCTTTGTCAAATTTCATTAAGATAATTTTGTAGAGGGATGTCAACTCCACCACGAGAGCCATGAGTCACATGATCACTACTATGTAGAAACGCCCAAATCGAGAAGGTCGTATATCATACCACCCCCCCCCCCCCGCATAACTTGACGTATTGGCTGGAGTATTATTGAAAACAAATTTTCTCCATATTTCCCCCCACCCCCCCATACAAGACCCGATTTGTCATAGTTCATCCCATTTTTATGAAGGGTAATTAAAAAAATGGCTGTATCGGTAGACTTTTTGCAGCAAACGGTTGTCGCACACAGAGAAGGAGAATATCGTATCTGGGGGGGGGGGGGGGGGAGTCGGCTTTATTTTGCATCACTTGGAAAATTAGCCTTATATAAATGATCGTAAATTGTATATAGATTCTATGGTGTTAAAGGATCATGATACGGTCAGTTTTCTGTCATATGTGCGAAAAACGGTTTGCTACAAAATGCCACACGCATAAAACGAGAATCCTATACGTTAACTTTACGAAAAAAAGGCGTAACTATGGGACAAATCAGGTCTTGGAAAGGAAATTTGAGCAAAATTTATGGTTGCGATATGAGCCAGATTCTGTCAATACCTCGGTTTATAACGTTGTGTTTGCATGAGAGACGTTGTCTCCTGTACGTGTATACTTTCGTGCCGGGAACCTCGTGGAGTCAACAGGCGTGGTAGGACCCCAATACATGAGAATGAGACTAAATTTGAAGTAAATAATGTCATAATACAGCCAAGACGCTTTCTCATCCATTTTTAAGTACAAGTTAAATATGAAAAGAATTACGCAAATGAATGATACCAAAAAGCAAATCGAGTAGTCAATCCTTGATACCCTTGCAGGGTGACCGTTGTGGTTGTTGCTTTGGTTTGTGTATGTAAAGGAGTTTGTGCGAAAGGTTTTTCGTGGTACTCAATGAGTTGGATATCTCGTCTTTAGGGCGTGAAGGGTTATTCTGTTGGTGGCTATTTTGTGTATAATGGGATTGGTTGGAGAGATAGCTATATGTTGTATTGTATGTGAGGGTTGGGTTGTGAAGGGTATTCTTTTCGCATAGATTCCGTGTGTTTTTCGAGTGGAGTGGATGTGTGAAAAGATATATGTGCGTGAAGGGTATTGTTTTGTGGTCTTGTTGGTGTTAGATCGTTGTATGTGGGATTTGTTGAGATCGGTGTCTATGGTTAGGCTGAGTTGCGGTCGGCGCGGTCAAAGTGCCGCGGTCGTTCGAAAGATGGACGGTTTTGCGATTGATCGCGGTCACGGTAGGTGGTTGTCTGTTTATTTTTTGTGTGGGAGGGGATTAGGTGATGGGGTATGGTTAGGCGGGTTGCGGTCGGCGCCGGTCATAGGCGTTACGGGGTGGAAGATTAGGGTTTTGTGGTTCGTCGTGGACAAAGTGTTTTTTTGTTAGTTTGGGGTGTGGTCGTAGATGCGATGGTTGATGTGTTAAAATGTTTTGTGTTGGTGATCTTGGTGTGAAGGGTAAACTTTTGAGGGTTATTTTTTGGACAGGTTATTGTGGAGGGGTAGTTGGTAGTTTATGTTAGGGGTTTGCAGTCGGCGCGGTCACAGTGCCGCGGTGTGTTTGGGGGTTTGGCTATCGGCGTCAAGTGATGACGTCATGATTACTTTTATTGACCTATCATCAGGTACTACAGGATGGGTAAAGAGACTTGTGGCTATTTGACCTTGTTTTTAAATTTACACACCGTAAAGAGTTTGAGGAACCTTAGTGGAGCCCCCAATGACCTTTGGATCAAATGTTCATTAGGTACTTTTTGTTGGGGATGTCAAGCTGCATCACATACAGAGAGTCCTGATCATACTATGTAATCTGTAAAAAGGATTAGTGATTTGGAAGGTCACGTATTTGATGTATTTTGACCTTTGACCCCTAAACCCTCAAACCATGGTCAGGTGATGGGGTCATAATTGACTTTTTTGACCCTCTTCATCAAGTACTACAGATGGGATAAAAAGATTTTCAATTTGACCTTGTTTTAAAGTTTACAAACAGTAAAGGTCATAGACCTTAGTGACCGCAGATGATCTTTGATCAAAATTTCATTAATAACTTTTGTGGATGTCAAGCTTAACCACATGCGGATCAGTATTACTATGTAATCTGTAAAAGAGAGTGATTTGAAGTGTAACGTACTATGCTGTATTTTGACCCTGACCTCTAAAAGCATGTGTCATATGAACAAATCTAATTGACTTTTTTTTGTAATGTGTGATTTCAAGTCCTACAAATGACCAGCATTAGTTGGAATTTGAGCTTCAATTCTCGTTTTTTGCCATGGTTACGTTGTTGACACCCCCCTTGACCCTATCGTGGACCTTTGACACCAATCGGTCATGTCAAAGTTTCTGTGTATGTATTGTCCTTGTGACCAGTCTTGGGTCAATATGGAATGTGCTGTCTGAGATCTTAGCATGTTGACAGAAAGAAGAAGAAAAGAAGAAGAAAAGAAGAAAGAAACGACAAGAACAAACACACGTCGAGTTCCTCGCTTGTGTAAGAACTAGTCTGTGTACAGATCTGACACAGTCGAGAGTACTCGACCGGAACTTGTACAAGTAGCATTTTTTAGTGAAAATCTGTCTTGGGACTCCTTCTGACCCCAAATGACCCGTTGTTCAAAGTTCATTAGATAACTTTTGTAGGGATGTCAAACTACAACCACGTGCATGAGTCATGATCATACTATGTAGAAACTCCCAATTGAGCAGGTCGTATCCTACGCACCCCCCCCCCCCCCGTAATACTTTGACCGTTGGGCTGGATATATTGAACAAATTTTGGCTCATATTTCCATACGCAAGACCCGAAATTTTGTCATAGTTCATCCCATGTTTTTTATGAAGTAATTTTAAAAAAAATGGCTGTATCGTTATGACTTTTTGCAGCAAACGGTTTCGCACCAGAGAATAATCGTATCTTGGGGGGGGGGGGAGTCGATTTATTTGGCACACTTGGAAAATTAGCGCTCTATATAAAGGCTCAGCATTAATATGTATATAGATTCATGGTGTTAAGGCTCATGATACGGTCATTTTTCTGTACTAACTGTGGCCAAAACGGTTTGCTACAAAATTCCACAACACGCATAAAACGAATCTTATTACTTTACTTTCACAAAAAATTGCGATCAACTATGACATCACAGGTCTTGGAACGGAATTTGAGCAAATTGTGGTGCTATATGAGCCAGATCCTGTAAATACGTCAGGTATACGTGTGTTTGAAGGAAGGCCGTAGTCTCGTTTACGTTTGTATACGTTCGGACCTCGTGGAGTCAACAGGCGTGGTAGGGACCCCATATACATGAGAATTGAGACTAAATTTGAATAAAACGATCTTACCGCCAAGACGCATTTCTTCCCATTTTTAAGTACAAGTTAAATATGAAAGAATACAGCACATGAATGATGACCAAAAGCAAATACGGGAGAGTAGAAGAGTAATTCCTGAATACCCTTCGCGGGGGTGGGGGTGAAAGTTGTTAGTTTGTTGCTTTGGGTTTGTGTATGTAAAGAGAGTTGGTGGATGTTCTTTCGTGGTACTCAGTGAGTTGGATATCTTGTCTTAAGGGCGTTTGAAGGGTATTCTGTTGTTGCTATTTTGTGTATAATGTTGATGGTGTTTGGAGAGTAGCTATATGTTGTTTGTATGTGAGTTTGGTGTGAAGGTATATTTTAGCATAGATTCCGTGTGTTTTAGAGTGGATTGTGTGTAAAGATATATGTGCGTGAAAGGTATTGTTTTGTGGGTCTGTTGGTGTTAGAAATCGGTTGTATGTGTGGATGTTGTTGAGATGATAGGTGTCTATGGTTTAGGTGAGTTGCGGTCGGCGCGGTCAAAGTGTCGCGGTCGAAGATGCCGGTTTTGCTATTTATCGCGGTCACGGTGGTTGTTGTATGTTATTTTTTGTGTGGAGGGGATAGGTCGATGGTGTATGTTAGGCGGGTTTTGGCGGTCGGCGCGGTAATAGTGCCGCGGTGGAAAGATTAGGGTTTTGGTGGTCGTCGGGACAAGGTTTTTTTTGTTTAGTTTGGGGTTGTGGTCGTAGATGCGAGGGTTGCAGTGTTAAAATGGTTTTGTGTGGTGATCTTGGTGTGAAGGCCGTAATTTTGCGGGTGTTATTGGTTTGGGAATAGGTTATTGTGGGAGGGGTAGTTGATAGTTTAGGTTAGGCGGTTTTCAGTCGGCGCGGTCAAAAAACCCAGTGGCCGCGGATGTGTTTTTGGGGGTTTGGTACTATTCGGCTGTTGGC
>JAMKCH010052888.1:0-10132 GCA_023653785.1 Ophioderma brevispina
GAATTTTCAACGGCTTTCAACCAAATACAAGCCAGTATATTTTGTAACGTAACTTCATTTCTTTTGTGGCAATCACCCTGTTACTGCTGTGATAGGTGTAGATTAGGCCATAGAATATATTGCAGTCCAGATTTCCACATGATTAGGATTTGTGACGATGAAATCATAAACGAAAGTTGGTCAAGTTGATTAAAAACTCAAAATTTGCATAATTTATTCAAAAATACACACCTGAAAACAACATTTAATCACAATTAAGTGTGTGTTTAGATATATCAATCACTTACCTTCAAAAATCAACAAAAATAACATTATATAATATTATTTATATCGTTGTTACCCCCGGAAAAAGAAACATGGAGTGCAAACAAAAAATCATGCAAATTTTATGTTAATTAAGTCATAACTCCTAAACCACTGATTCAAAACCTTGTAAAAAACTTTTCCAGACACCTTATATATTGAACAATAATTTAAGCCAGAAAAATCCTATATGTACTCCAAATTTGGGTTTTTGCTTAACGGAGCGACTTTCGGCCTTAGATCTGCGCCCCTAAATGGTTTGTAACCTGTAGGGGTATTTAGACATGCTGCGTTACTTTTTTGGGGGTCTTATATATTAATACCGGTGGTCTGTGTGTCTGTCTGTCTGTCTGACCGCGTCTATTTTCTCGGAGACCGAGGGACGCATGTTCCTGAAACTTGGTGGGTGGATTCCCCTTGATCTTTCGAAGACCGAGTTTGTATTGGTTAGTGGATCAAAGGTCATCAGGGGTCATTCAAGGTCAAAGGAGGTCAAATGGGGTAAAACGTTGGTGTATGGACATGAAACTTGGAGGATGGGGTCCATTGTTGATGCCGAAAATGTTAAAGTTCACGATAAAGTCATTAGGGGTCATTCAAGGTCAAAGGAGGTCAAATGGGGTCAAATATCGGGTGAGTCGAAGACGAGCCCTATATTTTCTTGGCGGGGCGATATTTTCTGTTATCAATAGAAAAAATCCAATAATTATGCAAGAAGCTGGCTTCAAACTAATAAAATAACAGTAATTGCTTGATGAGTTGCATGACGGACTGCACAATATGTTTGCGTATTGTGCAGTATTGGGCGGTACGTGCTAGTCGCACAGAGGTATTGCACCACACGGAAGCTTCTGATACATAATAACGACCTTTAGAAAACCGGGCTTATGCTTCTTATGCTTATGCTGATGCAGTGAGCGCGCCCAAGCCAGCTGCTGGTCATAATGTGACCGATCCTTAGGCTATTGCCCCCTGGACCCCCCCCCCCCTTAGAGATTTTCGTTCAACTTGTTTGTTCAGTTTTACCAGGGGACCCCTCAGCTATCATACCATGTCTTGTTTGCCATATTAATAATTAGTGGTGGGTGGTGTCGTTACGGGCCGTTGCCATGGCACGCAGTAATTAAAAACTATGAATTTCCGGAAAAGTGTCATATCTTTGCAAGTAAACACTAAAAACACCATTCAAGTGTCTAGATATATTATTTTGAGTTTTCCAGTTGAATTGCAATTCACATCTGGTGTCATTAACGGTGATGATTATGTCTAATTTTGGGCCGTTTGCCATGGCCACGCCCTCTTATAATGGGATTTTTGAGGAAAAAACTATTTCTTGTAAATAGACAACATATAATACACAAATTAAGTGTCAAGAAGTCCTGCCACTTTGAAGCTCCCCAGTATTGCAATTAGATGCTGGACACCTACGGCCTTGTTATGCCAAAACAAGCGGTCCTACCTGGCAACACCCTCTTAAAAATTGGAAAATTGATTTTGTGTGTTAATTTAGTGATAGACTTCTGATTTCTAACCATGTTTTTTCAGTTAGCTAGTACCCCCTTCACCCGTCGCTACGCAATCTGCTTCTGTGCCATCATTTTGATGATATAGTGAGCAGCATACCATTCCATGGCAACACAGTATTGAGAAATTTACTTTGCGAAAATCCATATTTTTTTGTACAAATCAGCATAGAACAAAATCTAGCGCTATTTTTTGATTGATCAATCAAGATTTGGGTTTTATTTATGGTACGGTATGCCAACTGGGGGTCGTTTTCCTACATAGGTATGCGGGTCACGCATTATGTACTAGAACACACACGTTGGGATCAAATGAATGAATCATGGTTTCTGAAATTATTGAATCAGATAAATAACCGCTTTTATACGCACACCCAGATATTTGACGATTGCTTTTATATAACGTTAATGACAAGCAACCAAAGCAACCCTACAGAATTTTTTCACGACTGCTGCGTAGCGGGAATCAACCTACAACCTTCCGCAATCACTTATGGGCGAATGCCCTATCCACACGGTTACCAGCCAGACCTCAATCTGGACTACAGCACAGAGAACTTCAGGGACTGAAGGGCATTGCCATGCTGAAAATGGAATTTTTGAGAATCTATACATATAGTATATCTTACACAAAGCACAACACAAATTAATAGCAGGAGTGGTCTCGTCGGGGAACCGTCTTGAGTTCACCCATACCAGGAGGCTGTCAGACCCATTTTCACAACAATCCGACGTCCCAAGGGAGGCCTATAATTTCAGAGTTTTCCTCGTTAGTTGCCACTAGGACCGAGTAATAATACTACTGCCGTTTACGGTTTAATATGGTTTCTATTCTAGTTTATTCCTCACTGCAAACAGTCAGTGGAATGGAGACCTATCCCCACGCCTCTGAACAGATACAACTGGTCGCCCCCCTCCTCCAGCATTTCCATATGGAAGCATTTCCCGCAGTCGTGAAGCTTTTCAGAAAGGCTGTTGGAGGAACGCTACAACAGTAATTTAAAAATATGCTTACTTACATGTTCCAGTATGCAGTCCTCTCAGCGATTGTTGCATTTCCTGTGGGTGGTGTGGTGTGTGTGGGGGGGGGGGGGATTTGAGCCCCCGCTTTTGTTCTCTCATATCTCAATGGCTCCCAGACCCTTCACCCCATTTGGTCGAGGTAGTAGCTGATTCTTGAGAAGGGGATGGAAAATCGTCATCGGGGATGACAATCGCATCGACGATGACAATCGTCATGGACTTGTGGGCCGTCTTTCTGCAGTTTTGGCGCCGACTACCTTTGGTAGGGGCGAAGGTGGTTCTGGTCTGCTAAGAAAAAATGTGGTGTCATAGGCTTTTTGCTGCTTAGGTGGTTCCGAGATTGGACATCCGCTGCTCGCCTCCCATTTGTCTAGCGTGGGAAATTGTGCTTGCGACGACTCTCTTCCTGGAAGGGTCCCCATCCCAGTACACAGCAGAATGTCAGAGGGTCCTCGCATTCCCTGATTCCTAGCCTTTTCCAGAGTGGTTTTTCAATTCTTGGTGTCGGAGGATTAATTAAAACCCATCCAAGCTTAGTTTCTGCAATTTCCAGAAGAGATCGCTCTCTTAGTGGCTCTGGCTAGGGTTCGACGAGTGTCATGGCCTTTGTCTACAGACAAAACCCACCTCCGCATTGAGGACCTGGGGGTCTCTATTCTTCAAGCAGGCTGTTTTGCGAAGAATCCATTCTTTTACATCAAAACCTGTATTTTGCTGCATCTCACCAAATTTGTCTGCCGCTCAGAAACATTGGTGTTCATTTAGGAGGGCCCTTAGCGGTAAGAATCTTCGTACTTCTCATCAAATCTTTTATCTCTGCAGTGCCACCACATGGGCCTGTAGAAGTGACACAGTGATCCGCTGGATTTCCTCAGTCATTCCGTAATGCAGCACGAAAAACCCATGAGCGGTTGCCTGGCTCCTTGGTCAAGCTCAAGCTTCCTCCTGGGCATTCTGTAAAGGGCCTCCATCCATCCCGACATGGTCGGACAATGTCAGTTGGAGTTCTGCCTACCACCTTCCCTTTCACAACAAGCTAGTACAGCTCGAACCGGAGCATTAAGGGAGTACAGATGGAGCATCAGGAGTGCTTGGCATTTGCTACCTTCTACAACCCCACTCCATAACCGGTTGAGCCAGTGGTATTATGTTTAAAATCATTCATGTAATAAGCTATTGCTAATGCATATGATTTCCCTTTCTCAGAGTTAGAGGGCAATACACTAGGGTAGGATACTTTCCTTCTACGACCTTACAACCTTCTTTAATTTGTTTCCTCCACAATCAATAAGGTGTGAAGAGGGTTTGTCTGTGGTTTGGTGAGCGAAACATTTTCTTTCTGGGGTCAGGTCGAATCACGGCGATCGCGTGATTCTGTCATGGTCCTGACTATTTAGGGATTTGTCTTAATTTAACAGAGTGTACTGGGGTTTTCTTCTGGTGCAAATTTGAACATGTGTGCAGATTTTGCATATCCAAATTGTCACAGCCCTACAATAGTAACGGCTGGTTCTAGGAGGATAAATTGGATACCAATGGAACAGAATGTGACATGCTTCCAGATAACTGGTCAGTTTGGTATTGGAGCTGGGGCTGGGTCGATCTTCTTATTGCGTATGAGACAGCAGGTAAATGAGGTTAAGTTGGTGGAGTCAGCTACTGTTGATTGGTTGGTGGGGTCTGTATCCACCATGGACCAAGGCAGGGCACTCATGAGAATGGTCATCCACAGTCGTGAGATAGAGCCATTCTGGCAGGCGGAGATGGTCGCAGCCCCCACGGTACATTTGCTGTTGAAAACACCGACTCCTGTGCGAATCCTGTTCAGGTTACTATTCTTACTGGAATTAGTTCTTCCAGTTTGGTTATATGTTTTCGTTTTTCGGGTCTTCTTCGAAAACTTGATGTCCGATTAAGCCCACTGTGGGGGTTGAGGTGCAATATGGCTTAACTTTATTAATATGTGCGATATGTCAAAGTCATTGACAAAGACATCTGAGTTCATGTTCCCAGTTGTCCATCTTGCCTGGTGTTGCAAAGACAATTTCCGAAATTCCAAGCTCCTTATAGTGGGGTGTTTCTATAGCAACAACTCCGGCACTCACACCCAAGGCAAACAAGCAGCTCTGATAGCCTGGGGACGCCAACCTAAAAAAAAACCTGATGATGAAAAAAATCCCTAAAAGGGAAAGGTCTAGGTCTCATAAAATACCTCATATTATCCTCGAACTTCTTTTTTATTCTTTTTTTTTTTTTTCAAATTCCTAATTTTGTATCATGGTGTTGTCATGGCAACCATCCTAATTAGCCATGAACATGACCTGAGTACTTTAGATCTTAATGCAATCAACGGGGCACTAGAAATCCATATACCTAGGCATTTAGAATTGGTGTTATTGTGTTGTTTAATTACAACAATTAATTTCCCCAGTCAAAGATCATTTTTGAGACTGTGTTACCATGGTAACGACCATACATTACATTTCTATGACGCTTAATAACACCAATTTTCCTTGCAAAGCAAATTGGAAGAGTGAAATACTTAAAAATTTACACATAGAGCATGTTTTATGTTGTGTAGTTGGAAAGATATGAACACTTTTAATTCACATTTTCATTACTGCGTTGCCATTGCAACGGCTCTGGCACCATACCCCCACCAATTTTTTTAAAGGCAACCCGCAGATTCTGATAGCTGAGTCTCAAGCTAAACACAAAACTCATGAATGCAATCCCTAAGGGAGGAAGGGTTTCGGCTTTTAAAAAATATTAAATTGTCCCCTCAAAAGGAGCTCATTTTTGAGACCCGTGTTACCATGGTAACGACCATACATTCAACATTCTATGACCTCAAATCACCTTTATTTTGCTTGCCATCAACGGGAAGCGGGAAATGACAGATAAATGCCACATGTTGGTAGCAGGGTGTTAGGGGTTAGGTGGACAAGATCCACAGGGGCGCAAGGCCTCAATTTTTCGTTCCTGCGGGTGCCATGGCACGGCTCTGGCGCGCACCCCCACCACCAGTTAATGGCAAACCCGCAGATTCTGATGCTGGGACCCAGCTAACCTAAACATGATTAATGAAAAATCTCTAAGGGGGGGGGGGAGGGTTTCCGGTTTGTGGGCCCATAGCCTATATCGATGGAATGGACTTTGCATTCATTCTGTCACATTTCTGAACACAGCTAGGCACGGGCGCGCTCACTGCATCACCGCATCTCCATTTATAAGCATAAGCCCGGTTTTCGAAGGGTCGTAATTGATACGATGTACATGGAGATATGAATTCAATATTGTTCATTCTAAAACAGGCGCTGTTTTCGACCTTATAAAATGCACGTGATCGTCAACTAATAACGCCATCTTTTTTTTCTCTCTCTCTCTCTCTCTCTACCCGTTTATTACTAGGATGGATTTACGACCAGAGTGGAAGTTTCGACGGCGGTTTCTACTTTTTAGGTGCTGTACAAGCTACAGGTCTTCTTGCTTTAGCAGCAGATCATTTACGATTGAAAATAAGCATGTAGATTTTGTAGATCTATGCTGATGCCAAGAAACTTTTCCGCTTCGCGCATGCGTAGCTTCTAACAAATTAGATTACCCATTCCAGTAGTAATCGTCATTGAAATTAAATCTCGACGTGACGTCAAAGAACTTGATGTGTTACTTTTCTAGGTGTGAACTAACACTTGAGGGGGTATTTTGAAACATATTCATCCTACGTGTATGTTGTTCTTCCCAAAATCTTAATATAGTAAGTATAGTAGTCCTGGTTAGGATATAACACTTATAGAACATGCAAGGCTTCTATTTCTATCAAAGATAAACTGGAAATGACTGGTCAAATATAGGCGTTAGGTAACAGTCAGTTCCCTTGTCTATGCAAATTACCCATTAAAGGATTTCATTTTAAAAATAAAGCCCATGATATACGATTGAAAATAAGCATGTAGATTTTGTATATCTATGCTGATGCCAATAAACGTCTTCCATTTCGCGCATGCGTAGCTTCTAACAAAGATTACCCGTTCCTGCAGTAATTGTCATTCCAATTCAATCAAATTAAATTAAAGCCCATGATATACTTCCACTCGCAGCCACCGATTTTTGCTCGTGAGCATGCGTAACACTTGATCTTGGGTCAAAATCTGTTATTGTGCACTCCAATCGCTCATGGGTTTAAAGCCACTATCAGCCATTTCTTCAAAATGTAAACAAATCGCGCCCCTATTCTTCATCAAAGTCCATTTTTTTAAAAACTGTTGTATTGGAAATTATTGTAGTAAAGACCCCTGTAAGTGGCTAAGCGTAATACGCCGTATTTGTCAAGATATGATGGTTTTTATGCTTCGTTTACTAATAAAAGTCGGGATCCGACTGGTTTTTTAGGTCTAGAAATAGTCGTAAATTGCATCTTCAAGACCGCTTTAACATGCTTAAGTGTCTGTTTTTCACAAAGAACAGTAATATAAAAATAAGGTGTTAATATGACCTAACATTAGCAATTTAGACATAAAATAGGCATTTTGAATTTGGAAAAAATGACTGATAGGTGCTTTAAATCGTGTAACCCCGAAGAACTTGTGCGGTTGTTCAAGGTGTGAACTACATACATGTTCCCGCTAGTTATACTTCTAGAATTTTGATATGTTATTCTTTCATCATCAATTATTTTGAGGTCGAACCATTATTTTATTTAAATTTCTTGCACTATGAGTACAAACTGTACGGCCAGTTAATTTAATCTATCAAAAAACTTGTTCCCATTTCTTCCATTCCGAATTCCTTTGTTGAGAACGTTCGTGATATTTCATTAAAGGAACCATCACCATTAGACTAAATTGTTGATTTAAATAAATCCAACTGCATTTGTTCTTGTTTAAGGTTATATTGGCAGTTGAGTTTGGAATTAGTATTCCTATTTCTTGTGTAAAGAGGGGGGGTCTTGTTCTGACTTGAATACTTTCAAGTTGATATTGCTTAGTTTTGTTTGTTTTTTTTGCTTGATTTCTTGTTGTTGGAGTTGTATTCAATACGGAATAAAGCTTAATCTCGTTGTAACATCATCCATGCGGCGCAATTGTCTTCCCAATGAAAATGTGTTCCGACGGATCTGCAGTCGACTGTTCAGAAGGTATGTTGGTTATGAGTTCTGTATAGAGTTCAACTCACGTATCACAGTCATGTTTCAACAGAAACCCAGAGAACATCCTCGAGAGTGAGCTTGGACCAAAGGACTGGAAACCAATTAAATAAATTCTTTGGGCGAGAAGGGTATAGAACTGGGATCGTAGTATGTTAAGCGAGAAAAGAATCAGTAAGCTAATAAATACTGCCTAGTATGAAAGACTGGCCCCAACGTATCCACTCATTTTAATGTAATAAAATATGTGGTGTCCGTATGTCACTTTAAGGCGCTTGTTCCCACCCTGAATTACCCGGAAGGTATTAATTTTGATATATGATGAAAAGCCATATTGTTCTAGTTGTCGTCCTAGCCGAAATTTCAGTCTTCGAATCCATTTCTATCCGGGTTTCTATCTCAAAATAGAGACAAAAAACTGCCGTTTTAATGATTATTCATCAATATTAGCACAGTAGTGAATAGGGCTTTGTAATATACATTATCGCTTCTACCGTCGAAACCACAAGTTTGGTTCCCACGATAACTTGGTGGTGAGTGTTTGCAAGAGGAGGAGGTATAGTGTTCTTCTCGCATTGCAATTCTTCCAATACAATTTTTGTACTGGTTGTCACATGAATTTATATATAGTGACAAAAAGTACCTAAATGAACAGAACTCATCCCAATCTTGCAATTTAAGTACTTTTCGTCACTGTAAATTCATGTGACAAACCAGTGCAAAAATTGTATTGGAAGAATTGCATTGTGGGAAGAACACTATACCCCCTCTTGTTTGCAAGTGCCATACTTCCATCAAGTATATAACACATTACACATAAATCGGATCAAGCACTTTTAATATTGTCGCAGTGGCATAGCCAGTATAGTGGGAGGGGGCAGAGTGTGCACTCGGGAAAAAATGTTTTGAGGGAAAATCGGGAAGGAAATGACAGATATTCATGCAAAACTCGGCTCTTTTTTCGGCCCCGCGACAGGGACATTTGTGCTTGCCGTCAATATTGAAAGCCTATAGACGGGAAAAATACATAGAGCTGAATTTACCCTGGCCAAAGACAAAGTAAATTACCACCATAGCACCAGGATTATCTCTTTCTGATAAACTCATGCAAATGCAAATAACAACTAGGGGGGAGTCATTTGGCGTTTCTATTTAAGAAAATAATTAGGCATATGTTCCTTTAACTGTAAAATTGTAAACGATATGTATCATAAATTGTACTGAATATATAAAATTGCATTTAGTTCTATTCTGTGCTCGACGTTTATGGAAGATAATTACGTTTCTAATCTAAACTGACCATTTTCTTACAAACCAAAGACTGAAAATCAACCTAAAGATTGGGATGAGGTGATAGATCTAGAATTCGATTGAAAATTTAATGGAATTTAGATTGAACTTCAATCTATAAGACTGAATTCTTAACCTTAATTTTGGATCATTCCCTCACCTCAATCGTTCCGTTTAAGGGAGCACGCGCAAAAAATCTGGACGTATGTTCAGTCTACTATTTTCTGATAATTTCGAGCCGCCGGAGAGACTAACAAGCTCAACACACGCCAGATGACATGATTATATTTGCGAAGGCCTGTTTCTCATCCTTTATTAAAGTAAACATTTGCTATCTTTCAGTGTCTTATCTTTCGACACCATACTCTTTATACAGAAAGGTGAGGTGCGGGGAAGATCCAAAATTAAGATTGAGAATTCAGTCTTATAGATCGAAATTCAATCCAAATTCCTGTTTACATTTTCATCCAAATTTTAGATGTTTCCCTCATCCCAATTTATTAGATTGATTTTCAATCTTTGGTTTCAAGAGAGTAAACCTGCTTTTTTTATTCCTACTAATTAAGAGTAGCCGATAAACGTAATCACTTTTTCTACTGCATTTTCGTATCAAGTGTTATCCAATTCATTATGGTGCCAAGCTTTCTCATGATGATTTATTATATATCATGCAATACCGTGTCAAATTTATTTGTTATTGTGATGTCTAAAGCATTATTCTGTCAAGTGTTTTGATGCAATATATTCAAGTACAAAATCCGTAATTTTGTGATCGCTATATTAACTGGTAGCAATATCAATAGGAAACTATTTAAACTGTTTGAAGACTGAAACTTAATTGATTCTA
>JAMKCH010052889.1:0-18845 GCA_023653785.1 Ophioderma brevispina
GGTGGTCTACAATCGATCCTGTGCAATTTGAGAGAAATTTGTATCCTAAAAATATCTCCTCCTGTCACTTTAAGGCTATTAAGGTGGGTGTTAAGGCAGGAACTTAAGTCAAATGGCTACTTTTTAGTTTTTTTCCATTTTTAATGGAATTAGCATGTTTTCTTTCCATATTTTTTTAACAGAATCTATAATATTAATTTTTCCTTGTTCATTTTACTTTTACTATGTTACGCATTTTTGACCAAAAAAAAATCACATGGGCTGAACTCCAAAGGGCGGGTAATTTTGCATATTCCGCAATACGCGTCTGTGATATTCGGCGCGGGCGAGCAAAAGTTGGAAGTAATGAATGCATCTGGAACACCTTTCGATTCGATGAGGCATACCTACGGTATCAAATGGCTGCTCACGTGAGTTGCTTTCGCAAACAGAATGGAATTTTTAATTTCACAATTTGAGCCTCATAAATTGTTGGATTTTGATCATAAAAACCCAGATAAAGTAATTTGACCTGGTGCAGAAGCACATGTGAAGAATAAGAGATGAAACGCTTGTGTTTTGGAATAAGGCTATATTTCGTAGTGAAACAGGACAACTTTTGGACAAAATGGCGATTTTCTGTGTGTTCACTTTTGGTGATAATTTGTAATAACAGTGAAATAGGGCACACTATCATCTTCAAGGGTGATTTTGTGATCTATATCCTCATCCATTCCAACTTACCTCAAAGAATTGAGATTTTTACATCATTTGAACTGCTGGCCTTATATAGTATAGGTATGTGTGTTTAATTAATATTATGTGCAGATTCACCCTACTTTAAAAGAAATTCATACTTTTGTATTTTCTGTCAGTAAATGGAAAAAATTACACACAGTGGCCAATGGCCTAAGAACAATCACTCATAACATCAAAATGCAGTATCAGAAAAACTGAAATTTTAGATATAACCTTTACTTGACGTTATCTTGTGAACCATAAAAAATTGAGTGTTCCCCAGGGACAGATCCAGGTCAGGGGGGGGGGGAAAAAAAAAAAAAAAAAAAAGGGGGGGGGGGGGGGGGGGGGGGGGGAGAGATGAAGGCTGAAACTTGTCCAAAATGGGAAGATTTTGCAGAATTACCGGGAGGCGCACGCCCCCTCCCTAGATGCGCGCCCCCTCCCTAAATCCGCGCCTGATTGCAGTTGGTGAATGGGCTTTTTCATTCACAAATAACCCATAAACATTTTGGCCCGAGAAGAATCTTCAGCATTAACAGAAGTTCATTTTGCTCTCACAATGGAATAGGCAGTACCTTTTCCCAATACGTGCACACTTG
Source organism: Ophioderma brevispina (assembly GCA_023653785.1). Taxonomy (NCBI): domain Eukaryota; kingdom Metazoa; phylum Echinodermata; class Ophiuroidea; order Amphilepidida; family Ophiodermatidae; genus Ophioderma; species Ophioderma brevispina. The sequence goes on from JAMKCH010052889.1 coordinate 1,320, forward strand.
CAAGTGTGAGATTTTGATCACCACTTATGCTCCTGGAGCATAGGTTGTGGCAACCGTTCCAGAACGGAGCTATTCATTATATTGAGTGCTGACCACAATAGCAGTAGCGATTTATTCCGTAAATGTTATCAAGGAATAGAACTGCAAATCTGGCACACCAATCCTCGCTGGTCTTGTGGTTAGGTAGCTGACCTCATGATACAGTGGTCTCAGGTTCGAATCTCGCTACTGCCTCTTTTAAAATATATAAAATTTTTCAGGTTAGAGGGAAAAATTCTAAGTCCAAAAAAAGATAAGAAAAAATAATAGCTGCCCTTTGAGGTTAGTGAGGGACACCTGCTCCTGAGCATGGATGGTTGTTAAGAACTACCGCATGCTGCACACTTACCGTCTTCTGCGCACATCCAGCTATACTCAGAATTACGGCACTGTCTGGATAGTAGACAAAATGAGGGTGCTCTCCGCTTGTTCTCCATTTAGTATTGTTAAAATGTTTTTGAAGAAAATCATTATGAAATTTGAATCGGGCATCATTAAAACCCCCAATATTCATACACATTTATATTAAAAATGGAAAAATATGCCAAATAACAAATAATGCATTGACCATGAGCAGTATCGTGTGCTGAGAGCCAGTGTAAGCCCATAGCTACTACATAACACAGACAGCTGCTGTGTGTACACTACAGAATTCTGGCTTGTGAGTGTACGTCTAGTGGGTGTGTAATCCGGGGTCTACAGGGCTTTTACCTTCCCCGAGTCAGTGATGACAGGGTACTATGCAGTAAGCGCAGCAAGAAAATGCGAGCGTTAATTCAAAGCACTGGCATATCCAAGGGCGCGTATAAAGGCGGTGCGAAAATGAACACGCAAAACATTTGTCTGAATGCCCTGACGTCGCTGACTTGAGGAAGATAAATGAAGTATACTAGGTGGTATACATGACAAATCCGGCCGTGTACTCAGCTGACTGTAGTCCCTCAGTAGTCCAAAAATTGCTATGTGAGTGCAAGAAGCTCCATAGCTGCCATGATACATCTGTGTGCTGATAAATTGACTTTTAACTTAGCTTTCCTTGACTCCGTGGCTCTTGAAATGGTTCTTCAGGTGTCTGTGTTGCCTGAAAAACCATTTGAAGAGCCACTGACCAAAGACTTTAGTAGTATGTTTATAGGAATTTCTGACAAATGGCAGCTATTGCATATACAACCTTCTTAAATTTACAAGACAAGTTTTTCCCAAAACTGTTAAATTAGCTTAAATTATACACCTTCATGTCCATATTCAGAATCAGCAAGAAAATACATTTCAAATGAGTCCAAACAAGACTAGTCTTAGGTCAGTGTTTTTTTAGCCATCTCAAAAACCACTGACTTATGTGTTATAACCTATACAGAATCTAAAAGAGTTAAAAGGTTCAACATGCATGAATGTATTGTTGGGTCCTGTTATTGCTGGACAAATAGAGTGTTTAAATAATGCAATAACCACAAAAATAGCACGTAATGCTTGCAATGCAATGAAGTAAACAAATATGAATACAGGAAAAAGGAAGTGGTAAGGAATGCCAAAAACACGTTCCACCTTAAAGCCACCAACTTGTCAGTCATTTTTGGAAAGGATGTAAAACAACAAAACCATAATTTTGTCAAAGTTGGAAATTGATCTAATAAAGTTATCTGCAAGTAGTTCAAGCTAAGAATGGGCAAATTATTTTTGCAAAAAATGTTGGAATCAAGATATTTCTAATAGGGCCATCTCGTTAAAAGGTTCAGGTTTTGGTATCAAAAAATGACCAAATATCCAACATTAAACAAATTCCTGAAATATCATAAAACATTGAAACTTTTAATATTACAAACTCGGAACCAATGCATGGGTGATCTTAAAAAGAGATTAACGATTTTTAGTATATTGCCTAAGTTAAAACTTAAGTAACGTATATGTCGTAAAGTATCTGGATGGCTTTTTTCTTCAGATGCAGTTCTGAATAAAATAATGCTTTTACCTATTAATCCTAATATCTATTAATATACCATAATACTAAAGCATGGTGTGGAGATCAAACTTGATGATCAAAGCGTTAAGAAGAGCCGCAGCGGGAAGTAATGGTAACGTATCATGTCTGCGGTATGAAGAGTAACAGGAGGGTTTCTTCATTACCCAGGCCTGGAAATTGTTAATTCAAAAACCAGATTTGTATGCAAAAAAGTATAATAGAACATTGACATGTTTTGAATTTATCGATTATTAGAACATTACTTCTACCGTTATGGGTTGGAAATTTTGTATCAATTGGAATTATTGTCTGCATATGGCGAACATCTTAAGGAAATCGTACGAAAACTTAAATATCCAATATTATCATGTTTTGAACTTTATATTAGGGGCAATAATAGAGGCCGATCATAAAATTCATGTACTGTGATTGCGATCTGTGCAACGAGCAGGGGGAAGTTTTAAGAATGGATGGGCTGGCGCATGTGCGAAGAAAAAGAGAATTATGGATTATCAGCCTTATTGTTTGATACGTTCTTGCCCGGTTACAAGTTCTAGTCCCACATCAATTTTGAAAACATAACTCGTAAGTATAATTATACTATAAGCATTCATTCTAAACAACAAAACAGCCTTTTACACTGTGTATGACTGTAGGGCCACGAAAAAATGGTTTTTGAACACTTTATCAGAGAATGGCCCATATCATGATGCATTTGAAATGGCAGTTTTAAAGGCTACTCAGAGATTTCCCGATTTAGGGCGCACTCAATTTTTCAAATCAAATCTGTTTTTTTTGGTCATCTACTAAGGCTTCTCCATATACAATCTATAGAAAATCACAACTGTTTCATAAAAGTCTTGGATCGGATTTTTGTAATTACATGGTATCCTATGGCATGTTTTAAACTGTAAAAAATGCTTAACGCATTCAAAAGAAAAATCTGATTATCTCTAATTTTGGACATTAATCATTTAGGTTACTATCTTTAGTTTTAAATTTAAATCTCCGAGGCAGCGTTAAGGTAAAATTTAAAGGCGACACTGGCACATTTGAAAATATGCACCCTCGAAATTTTTCAAAATTTATGATATTTTTGCATGGTTGTAAAAGCTTTTAAAATACATTAAGCCCTTACCTGAAATAATTAAGCCAATCCGTGCGCCTTATGGGTAAACTGAACAAATTTTATAATCAATGACTCCATAGTCATTAATTCAGCAGACGACAATATTGACGTGTAACACAGAAAACCACATGCCAGAATTGATTCCCACTGTATGCACCCTGTTTGACCGTCTGTCTGTGATCTTTGTTGTTTTCATTTAATGAGTATGCGTCTATGACATTCATGTACTAGACACATTTGTTTTATTAGGGTTTTTTTTTTTTGGGTTATATACAGTGTTAATTTGGCAAATTGTGTTCATCATTTACGAGTTTTAGCTTGCAATATATCTTTTGTTTGCTTCCAGTTTGGACTCAATCGGACATTCGGTTCCGGAGTTATGACAGTTTTAGTCACAGGACATAAGCGAAAAATCAGAACATTTCTTTTGTTTTTCTTTATTTTTAATTCTTATTTTATTGTTTTATCAAGTCATTCTGAACACATCTTTGGCGAATTTCTGACACAAATGATTGTATTTTTTGATTAAAAGTTATCAAAACCCTTGATAAATGCCTATTTTAATGTTTAATTCAAAGTCTATCTGAAAAAATAAAATAATTTGCAATAATTATTTAACATTAATTGAGCTTTTTTAAGAACCATCTGAACTTTGACGTGCGTTTTTGAACATTTCCTTTTTTGCAAAGTTCTCGCACGCAAAACATGATTTCTCAAAAAGTATAAGGGATAGAGACTTCAAATTTGGACCAGATGTTGCTCTAATGTTGTTCTTGTGATTGAACTAAAATGGATGGATTAGACTGACAAGAAGGCATATTTTTCACACAAAAATCAAAAGTCCAATTATTTTTTTCAATTTTCGGCAAAATATGTCGAAAACCCTGTGGTTTACCCTCCTTACCAGTTGAGTATGGTAAAACTTAAAGTTAGCCTACAAATTACCTGGATGTCTTTAGCCCCTTACTAATGTCTGTTTTAGGTATGCTATTTTTATATATTAATATTTTATGTATTAAATATATCTCTACCCTTCCAATGGCCTAGACTGTCATTTGTGAGCAAATTGAAGAAATTTCATATTTTGTGAAAATGTGCCAGTGCTGCTTTAATGGGCTTCTAAGTGTTTTCACAAAGACCAGTATGCTTATATTCATTGTTACTGAAAGAGTACTTGCAATTGATAGATATAACAGGTATTTTAAGGGCAGTGTTAACCTTGAGTTTCTGAGTATCTATTTTGGTTTGTAACTTTGCAAATATTTGATTATTGTCTGTAAAAGTATACATTTCTAGAAAGAAAATTGGATGATGAACCCGACTTTCCGTATTTTGAGAAATTACTAAAAAAACATGATTTTGCCCCACAATTTTCAGACAGCATAACAAAAACAATTTGAATTTTCATGATTTCTTATGTTATTTTTTAGAAACAAGACAAATTTGTCTAGGGACAGTTTTTTCATTTTTTTAAAATAGAGCTTACTTTTCGAATTATAAGGAAAATGTCAAAAAAGTGTGATTTTTACCTTTCTTTTCCAAAATTTGAGTATATATTGGAGAATATCCTTAGTTAGAAATCGAAAAATGAAAAAATTGATTAAACCGTCCCTAGCGAAGACCAATTGCTATCGTAGTTAAGTTAAACCTTACCTTTTACTTCGGTATTTTTGGAGTTATCTTGTCTGGAAATTTGCCAAATTTTGCGAAATTGAACATTGAGAAAATCCGTGTTTTAGTAAAAAAGTGACTTTTCACGCCATTTCAAGCTGTCTCTTTCTTAAATAAACTTTACCTTTTAACTTCAAAATTGAGTATGTTGTGCAAGTGATGAAAATACATCTTTATGCAGAATTGAATCAAACCTCTTGTCTTCAACTCTAGAAATCAGAAGAAATTGAAATTTAATCTGGTCTAAATTAGTGCTTTGTTTACATTTTCAAATATTATTTTTTGTTTTTCCAAGATGCGTTCGCGCAAAATTACATTAAAACACGTGCACGCTTCATTACGCAGCAAAAATTCACCACGCGCCTTGCGCCTGAGGGCGTGTATTGTGCTTAAATTCCCGCCGTTAAGACCATGTGGGTTTTGTGACTTTAAATGGTCAAATAGCTGTTTTAAATCGGCAAAAAATACAACTCAGGATTGTCTGCATTGGATAACCTTTGTTGGTAACGATAGAACACAGGTTGATGTTTGAAATGGTGCAAAAATCAGAAATTTGTGTAAAAACAAAAGCACTAAGGTTGACACTGCCCTTTAAGTAGGAAAAAATAACAGGTATTTAAGGGCCAGTGTTAACCTGTGAGTTTCTGAGTATCTATTTTGGTTTTGTAAACTTTGCAAATATTGCTTGTCGTAAAAGCTGACATTTCTAGACAGAAAAATTGGATGATGAACCCGACTTTCTGGTTATTTTGAGAAAAAATTACTAAAAAAACAATTGATTTTCCCCAAAATTTTCAGACAGCCATAACAAAAACAATTTGAATTTTACCTGATTCTTATGTTATTTTTTAGAACAAGGACCAAATTTGTCTAGAGGACAGTTTTGTCATTTTTTAAAAATAGAGCTTACTTTTGACTTATAAGGAAAATGTCAAAAAAGTGTGATTTTGTACCTTTCTTTTCAAAATTTGAGTATATATTGGAGAATATCTTTAGTAGAAATCGAAAAAAAAAATGAAAAAATTGAGAAAAAACCGTCCCTAGCGAAGACCAATTGCCTCGTGTTAAGTTAACCTTACCTTTTACTTCGGTATTTTTGGAGTTAGTTATCTTGTGCTGGAAAATTTGCCAAAATTTTGCGCGCAAAATTGACATGAGAAATGTGTTTTAGTTAAAAAAGTGACTTTCAAGCCATTTCAAGCTGTCTCTTCTTAAATTAAAACTTACTTTAAATTTCAAAATTGAGTATGTTGGCAGATGATACAAAATACATCTTTTATGCCGAATTGAATCAAAAACTCTTGTATTCAACTATAGAAATCACGAAGAAATTGAAATTGTAATCTGGTCTAAATTAGTTGCTTTGTTTACATTTCAAATATTATTTTTTTTCTTTTTTCCGAGCGTTCGCGCAAAATTACATTAAATCATGTGCACGCTTCAGTACGCAGCAAAAATTCAACCCACGAGCCTAAGCGCCGGACTGGCGTTGTATTGGCTGAAATTCCCGTCGTTAAAGACCATGTGGTTTTTGTGACTCTTTAATTCAAAATAGCTGTTTAAATCGGCAAAAAATACAACTCAGGATTGTCTGCATTGGAGAACCTTTGTTGGTAACGATTAGAACACAGGTTGATGTTTGAAATGGTGCAAAAAATCAGAAAGAAATTTGTGTAAAAACAAAACGCACCAAGGTTGAACACTGCCCTTTAAGTAGGAAAAAAAGAAATGAAATGTGAACTAGATTACAGATTTGGGACTGTATATGCATATCTACAATGTTGTTAGAAAAAAAAGACCCAAAAATTCCCATGCCCATTTAAAGGCTTCAATTTCAAAACAAAACATAACCCCCAAAAATAAACAAATACATAGTAAACCAAACACAAACAAAACCAAAACAATAAACCAAAACAAATATAAGAACCCACTCTTATAAATTGTGACCTTATAGATGGGAAAATATGAAGGATTAAATAAATCATTTTACAGTTATTTTAGACCTAACATGTTAATGTCGTGTGGTTGAATTCCATGATAAGAGGTAGGAGTTGATACTTTTCAAAAACCTTTTCAGGAACATCCATTTTGTAATAATGAGTCATTGCACATCGCATTTACAAAATTTCGCATTTGTGTAATGGGCAAACCTGGCCAAGCGCTTTGAATGTTTTCGAGTGTATAAGGACCTTTTGGCTACATGGTATTTTTTTATAACAGATTTTCCCATGTTTATTTTTTAAAAAGGTCTATCAAATGAAAGTGGGAGTACTTACTCCATTGATGTCCATTAGCACAGCCATCCTGGATTCAACATAGTAAAGGCCCTACGTGACAAACGTTCAAGTAGACAAGAGTCACAACATAAAGGTCATTACAGTCACTACATTTCAACCTAAAGAGATAAAATATAGTTTTGATGGAAGATGATTGTTCTGTCAAAACAACTCTGACCACACCTTTTTACTTCACAAACAAATGATTTTAAACTTCCAGTCTCAAACAAGGTGGAATTGAGAGTGTAAACTGACCCACAGCTGATCATTCAAGCTGGGGCATGAAACTTGCATGTACGTGCAGGAACTGACATGGTGTATTATTTTAATTTGGTCGGACGCAAAGGTGCAATGAGAGATTCAAGTCAATCCAAGTTCAGTGATATATTGCAGATTTCCGATATATAAGACATATAATAGACTCCCTACCTTTTATTTGGCCTACAAAAAAAATTAAAAACAAAAGGTGATTTGTATATGCTATTAGTCAATAGAAAACATAGGCTGCATTTCGTATTGCCCTTTGAAATTTAGAAATTTCACACTTTTGGTACCAAATAAATGTTCTCAGCTTAATCCTTTCCGGATGGAGATATTTTAGATAAAAAGCTTTACAACAAATCCAGGAAAACGTCAAAATTACCAGGGTGCTGAAGGCTCTAAACTGTCCCCCCAAAATGGGCTTCTGATTTTGCAAGATTTTGCCAGATTTACCGACAAGCGCCTTGCCAGTGCAAATATCCAGAATTTTCATATTTTTATGGACACCTGTTATTTGAAATCTCTTGTGGCACTTTAACCTTACGATTCATTTAGGGGTTCAGACCACTGCTTTCAGTGTATCCTAGGCTCCAGATGGTTTTACCACAGGAGGGGGCAAAGCAAGGCTCATGACATACAAATCTGAACTTTTGTATGTAAACCTATATGGAACGATTCTCAACATGGAATTTTCTTCGTTTTTCATGGGTGGTAATAGCTCTTGGGTCCTGAAAGCCCAATATTTATATCGTTGTCAAATTGTGTCGCCACTGCCTTCATATTCTCAAAATACAGGAGACCAGATCTGCATATGGTAAACAACTTGATTAGGGAATAAGTGGCTAATAAGGACGATACTGAATTTGTTTTGTTTTTGATTCCCGCTTAATGACCTTTGATTTCTTTTGTAAACTGCCCTTTGGAAATCCACATCAATAATGGACCTTGCTTATAGCTGCAATGGGAGATTCACTTCACAAGTGTTCTTCTTTCCAAAATGTTTAAACGCCATATATTTTAGCACTGACCTGAAATGAAACATTCTATCATAAGAAATGAAGGTGAGATTCTTGGTAGATAGATTTTTGAATTTTGTATGGAGGAAAAGAAAATACAAAAGTGCCTATGTTAATGATGAAAAATAATGAGCAAAAAAAAATACTTTTTCTTTTCACTTTCAAGGGGCATTTTGTGATCCACAGCCTCGTTCCCCCTGACTTATCTAAAAGAAGAAATTTATGGCCACAGTGGCCTATGGACCGTGGGAAACAAGCATGTTTTTTTTTTAGAAAAAAGCCAAAATTCCATGCCATTGAAGGGCTTTAAAAAAATGTCAAAAACAGAACGCCCAACCCCCAACAATAAAAATACATTGTAACCAAAAAAACAAACAAACCAACAACAATACCCAAAACAAATAGAATAACATCTTATAACATGTGGACCTTATATGGTAAAATAATGAAGATAAATAACAATCACTTTAAACAGTTATTTTAGACCTAACATTTTTTTTACTGTCCAGTGTGGTTGAATTCCATGATAAGAGGTAGGAGTGCATATCCTTTTCAAAACTTGTCAGCACATCCCTTTGTAATAATGAGTCATTGCACATCGCATTTACACTAATTTCGCCTTTGTGTAATGGGCAACACTAACACTGGCCAAGCGATTGTGAATGTTTTTTCGAGTGTATAAGGACTTTGCGTACATGGTATTTTTTCTAAAAGAGAGTGACGGAAGCGTGTTGAAGCAGGTGGAGACTAAAGAGGGACAAGGGCATAACCCTCTTTTCCCATGCCAATTTAACAAGGTTCTATCCCAAAAAAATGAAAGTTTTGCTGAGACTTACTCCATTGATGTCCATTAGCACAGCCATCCTGATGACTTAGTAAGGCAATACGTGAACAAGCCGTCAGGATAACAAAGTCACAACATTAAAGGTCATACCGTCACTACATTTCAACTAAAGAGAAAAATACAGTTTTTGAAGGGAATATGATTGTTCTTGTCAAACAACTAGAACGCACACCTTTACTTCACAACAATGATTTTTAACTTTTCCCAGTCAAACAAGGGTGAATTGAAGTAAACTGACCACAGCTGATTCATTCAAGTTGGGGCATGAAACTTGCACTGTAGGTGCAGGAACTGAACTGGTGTACTTATTTTTATTTACTTACTTTGTGTCTTACTTAAAGGTGCAATGAATATTTCAAGTCAATCCATATTTTCGGTGATATATTGCGATTTCATAGATATAACTAGAATAGACTCCCTATACCTTTGTTATTTTGGCTACAAAAAAAATTAAAACCAAAAGGTGATTGTATATGCTTATAATTGCAATAGAAAACATAGGCTGACTTTGCTATTTGTCTCGCTTTATAAATTAGAAATTTTAATTTGCAAACGCCAAAACCAAAAAAAACTCCTCAGCTTAATCCTTTCAAGGAGATATTTTAGATAAAAAGCATTACACCAATCAGGAAAAAAAAACGTCAACTAATAACCAGGGTCTGAAAGCGAAACTGTCCAAAATTGGCTGATTTTGCAGATTTTGCCGAATTAACCGACCAGCGCCTGCCATGCAAATATCAGAATTTCATTTTTCATTATTTTTTATGGACAACCTGTATTTGAAATCTCTTGTTGCACCTTTCACCTTAACGATCATTTAGTGTTCAGACCTGCCTTCCATATGCCTAGCTTCCGATTGTTTTACACAGGTGGGCAATAGAAGGCTCATTGACATACAAATCATGAACTTTGTAAACCTTATGGAAAATATTCTCAACCTTGAATTTTCTTCTTTTTTTTCGGTTAATAGCCGTGGTCCTGAAGCCCCATATTTATATCAGTTGTCAAAATTGTGTCGCCCTGCTTCAATTCTCAAAATACAGGCCCAATCTGCATATGGGTCAAACACTGTTATTAGGGAATAATGCTAATAAGGAAAACTGAATTTGTTTTGTTTTTGAGTCGCCGCTTAATGACCTTGATTTCTTTTGTAACCTACTGGCCCTTTGGAAATCCCCATCCACTAATGACCTTGCTTATAGCTGCAATGGGCGATTTCCCCCTTCACAACTTTCCTCTTCAAAATGTAAACGCCATATATTTTAGCACGGACCTGAAAATGAACATTTCTATCATAAGAAATAAGGTGAGATTTCTTTGGTAGATAAATTGTGAAATTTTTAATTTTGTATTGGAGAAAATACTAAAATTGCCTATGTTAATGATGAAAAATAAGAGCAAAACAAAATCACTTTTTCTTTTCACTTTCAAAGGGCATTTTGTGATCCACAGCCTCGTCCCCCTGACTTATCTAAACAAGACCGAAATTAATAGCCACAGTGGCCTATGGGACCGTGGGAAACAAGCATTTGCTCATAACACAAAACTGCAAGGTTGGGATCAACTAACAAGTTGTGAATAAACTTTTCTCAAGGATATCTAGTGAACAATGAATAAAACAGAAGGTGCTGGAATCACGAAATGCACCTTTAAGACATTTCTGTAGCCAAATACAAGGCAAAAAATCTATTGAGTTGACTAATAGAAGGTCCTAACTAAAAAAAAATGCTAACTCAAGGTTGGGACTTTCTTTTGGTAACTGTATGGTGCTCCATTGAGATGTGTTCAAGTGAAATTCTGCTGTATCTACAATGGGAAGTGGAATTGAGTTTAGATCTCATAATTTTAGGAATATATGGGTGATACAGATTTTGGGAGTACCAAAATCTCAAAAGACCAAAAAGTGCATGAGTGAGTTAGGGCCTTCTGTTAGTCAACCCTTGATGTATACGAATGATGCAATATGGATGGTGCCTTGAAATATCTTGTTGCACCTTTAAGTTCCATAAAAATATGCCACAGTATTTCCAAGAACAGGGGTGCAATTTCGTTTCAGCTTGCGAGAATCAAACTCAAATGAAACAGCTACATTCGCTACATGATTCAATGAGGGAAACCGATTCTCATAGGTGGGTGTTATGAGAATCACTGCGAGAATCGATTCTGTGATTCTCGTCGAATTTGCAGCCCTGAAGAAACTAAGCTAAATGCACAGGTTAGACTCATTGGCAGGGCTGGAAAAATGTTTATTTCCCGGTAACCAATAATTGAGATTGCCCTATTTCCCGTGATAGACGGCTGCGAAGCAGCCGCGGCGCCGCATCAGCGGCGCCAGGGGCCCGAGGGTGTCTGAGGGGGATGTGCCCCCCTACGAAGGTGAAGCTTTTTGAAATAATGACAGCAGAATGACGCGATTTGGTGCACCATTTTTCACATTTTCGAGTATGAGAATGTCAATGCTGAATGTTGTGTGTGTGTGTGTGTAAATGTGATCACAGAAGATTAGAAACAATGAATAAAAACGATGATGATAATGAGACAAAATGTTTCTTGCCTATTTTTTTCACCACGTGCGTATCATGTCATGTCAGCTCGTCTCGGTCGTCTGTCAATGTTATTGTTTACTTTGTTCCGAAACACAATGATTGCGAGGCTCGCTCATTGGTTCACGTACCTCCCTCACTGTCACACTTAACTTATCAATAAGCTTGTGGAATCCCATGCACGTGGAAGCTAAAAATTTGCGCATGCGCCAAAGATATTTGGGGTATCACATATTCCTAATTGCTGGTGCCCCTACTAGTAGATCAATTTAATAATAGCAACGAGAAAAGAGATTGCTCGCTCGCACGCTCGCGGATATTAATTAACCACAAGAATCATGTAAAGGCGAACCTAACGGAACAGATTAAACAATATGTGAAATGTCGAAATTAATATTTTTTGTTTGTTCTTGTTGTTGAAATCTCGTTACATTTTCTAAAATTGTAATTTTTTCTTCGTACTGTCAGTCACGCACGCTTCTTGGCCTCAAACTTGCAATCTGGCCCAAGGGTCGACGGACTTTTACTTCACTTTGCCCATTATAACATGGGAATTTTCATCCGACGTAAACGCCGCATATTTTTAGGGATATCCTAGCCATCCACAAAATAACATTTTGAGATGGGTTAATGAAACGTTAAATCATCTATTCCGGATGTTTTTTTTTTGAATAGCGAAGGATTTGTTAGAAAATATTCCATTGCAAGTAACCAATCCATAGATGTTTACCGGCAGTAAACCTCTTGGTGTGGTGTAATGGACTTATACGCACGAGCGCGAATTGTCACTCTTGAAACTTTTTTATGAATGAATTTATATTAAAAAGGTAAGCACAAAATCTACCAAACATCGGTAAAGGACAAGCAACTCTACTCGATAAGCACGCAATAGTGGAGTTTTTAGGGGGCAAATAGTGAACTAATTTATATCTCAAAGATCGAACATTCTTATGATTATTACATTAACAACTAAAGCACACACTATGAGGTCTTTTGTCACACTATATTTCTTTTCACGTTTCTCTTCAATAAATTTGTTGTAAGCTTACAAATCTCCTTTTTTTTTTTCTTCTTTTCACACCCACTTTTTTTCTTTTTTTTTTTTCTTCCTTTTTTTTTGGGTAAGCTTACAATTTTCCCGCGAGCTTCCCGAATTTCCCTGCCGCCAGCGGCCGAGTTACCCAGTTTTTCAGCCCTGCTCATTGTTGCTAATGACAGAAAGACAGATGGACAGACTTCACTTTTAACACAAGCCAGAAATTTTTGCTTCCCATCTTGCACATATTCAAGGAACACTTTTCCTGAAAGTTGGCCTATTTGGTGTAATGATTAAATCCACTGCAAGGATATTTGCTGAACATAATTCACATTTCTCTCTCTGGCCTTCAGTGGTTCATTGTCCAATATCTTCTCATGAACCTCAGTAATCACAAAACTCTTATCCTTTTCTTGTTCGCAAGGCTGACATCCCTACTATATCTGACATTACTAGCAGGCTGGAGACATTGGGATGATTACAGTCTGTGAGAAAACAAAATAAAGGTGAAACGCTGCAAGGAAGTTAAATAGGTAAATGTGTAAATACAATTACATTTTCATTACTGTTGATGGAAAAGCAATTTTCTGTAGCCCTGTTAAACCTGGTAACCTTTCATTCTACTGCACCGCATCTACTTAAAGACACTATCAGTGATTTGCTAAATCAGCAAATTGAAAAAATCATCAAAAATCAGATTTTTGCATGTATGTAACAAGTACAGGTATCCTAACATACCCTGCAAATGATAACACCAGAAGCAACCTAATAAGGACAGAATCGGAGATTTTAGTCATTACTGTCCGTTCGGACACTTACTACAACATGTAATTAAATGGAGAATCGTATCTTGGAACACTGCCGCTTTCTTCCTTTTCTGTCAATTCTACAGCTGGAAAAGGTAACTTATGAGGATTCTACGGACTTATCCTTCACTTTGAAGCTATTCCTGCAAATTTCAAATATTTTTCAAATCACTGATAGTGTCTTTAACATGTTAAAGGAAAACTGCAATTTGAAACGCTTGCATGAAAGGCACAATACTACCCCATCTACCCCCATGTGATGGGGTTAATGTGGGGTGTAATTTTATAACTAATGTTGTAGACGTATGGCTCAAAAGTGGGGAATTTGGAAAGCTCCATTCTGGGAAATGCACATTCCTTGCAGTCATTCTGATGAGCTGATTGAAACTTTTTGAAAACAAAACTGACTTAAAAATCTCTCACCTTGCAGGAAATTCTCACAAATCAGAATCTTTGAGTTGTGGTTGTAGATAGTCCAAACAATACCTTAATTTAATCTGTGACATTATTATGTAACTACACAGTTAACCACACACACACAAACACATACAATATTTTTTGGCTACTAAAATTTGTTCTAGTCCAGATTTTGCTATCAATGTGGGCAGTCATTAATAAATGATAATTGGGACCAAAATTATTCACGAAACTGTTAAATAGTTAGTTGGCTGTTAATGTATCTACTTGGTATATGATAAAAGGGTTTTAGTACAGTTCTTACACGGTTCAATATTTAACAAAGAAATGTTTGTTAGTAGTCCAAATATACAGCACAATAATCATCTTATCAGTGTATCACTCATTTGAAATGTTTAATCCATAGACAAAGCCGACTAATTATGGTATGGTATGGTACTTGAAACAATTAATATTAAGGACTATAAAGTATTCAATGTTTTTACCAGAATTGTTTCATCTGGACTATGAAGGTGTCAATGCAATGACTAGAATTGTTTCATTGTTTCATCAGGATTGCAAAATAGTCAATGTTATGACCAGAATTGTTTCAACTCACAAATAATGAAATTTCTCACCAAAGGACTTTGAAACATGAGCACTTTTGAACCCCTAAAATATGAAAATACTTTAAACTTTACATTTCTTTTTTCATCAGGTGAGAAATTTCAATATACTTAAATGTTCAAAAGGCATGTTTTTGGTTTTCAGTTAAAGGTCCATGGCCCGATCGCTAATAGCCTCGTCCCCAGGGACCCCAGATTTTACTGGAAGTGGTCAAAATTTTGGTATCAGAAGAAAGCTACTATTTTTTCTCATTTACCCTGTGAAATTTTAGGGCTAAAGGATGTTTGGTTTGTATGTTATGAGCGAAAACATGCCCCATTTTGGTCGACCAATATTAAATTTACACAGTACTCTATGGGGATAACAAAATCACGTTTTTAGCTCACTTCAAAACAGGTTGAAATATCGGCGCGAAAGTTTACAGATGGGGTTTTGGGGGTGAAGACCATTCTATCAAGATGAAAAATTTATAAACTTAAATCGGGCCATCCCCCTTTAACATTACAAGTCCTTTTAACACAATGAAAAATATGAATTACCTTGTGGCTGTCCCTCTTCTGCAGTCTTCCATGCTTTCAAGGCTTTATGAACATGCAGAAATACCAGTTGATTTTCAGTGCGCTCAATATCCTCTGTGGTAGAGTCTAATAGAACCTATTGTATATGAGAGCCGATATTGATGTAAGCATACAATGTATATCGTCCTGTGAGTGCAATAAGGTTGTATTAAGTGCAATAGCTGCCACTTGTCATAAATTCCCATCAAACATACTCATTTATTACACCTCATGAATATTCATGAATATAATCATGCTATTTCATTGGCTGATTCCTATTACACGAGCTATTTCCCTAGGCACAGCTGTTTGAAAGTCTCGTTTTATATGAAAAACAGAGATAAAACAAAAAATTCAACGGTGAAAACTTTTGACGTCTAAGTTGGAGTATTTATGTCACTAACTACATCCTGTAAAATTTGATGAATTTTCATTGCGGGCAAATATGATTTTTCATAAAATCTAGTTTTTTACAACATCTTTCTATGGGAATCGGATATAGAGGGCGCTATAACATACAAATTAGAACCTTTGTAAGCTATATGGCAAGATTCCCGCATGGATTTTTCTGATTTTTGCTGAGTTAATAGGTCTTGCATGTCCCTACTTATATCAGTTGACAAAATGTGTCGCCATTGTCTAACATTGCTCTAAAAAATAAGAGACAATTAGCACTGTATGGCAATACGATGAACTGTTTTCCCTACTACCCTCCGTCCCCACATCACAGTGGAGGTGGTAATAAAACAATATTAATGGTTTATATCGGGACATGGGCACGCAACCTGTTTCCCTTGGTACTGGCTACGGGCCTAATCACCCCTCATCCCGAGCAGTACCTCTGGAAAATAGTGGTGCCCTATTTCCCCCTATTTTCCCTCTAACCATGTAGTATTTGCATAATGTCAATTTTGGGTCGTGGGCTCTTGAAGTTTCTTCAGAGCCATTTCAAGAGCCACTGACTCAAGGAAAGATTAAGTGAGAGAATTATCCTATACTGGCAGCACACATATGTATCAAATGGCAGCTATTGCACGTTCGACCTTGTTACACTCCACTGGCGTATATAATTAATTATGCATCTGTGGTGCAAATACCATAGTGCGATAGCGCGTACCGCCCACACTGCAAATCGCAAAAATATCGGGGCAATGCGTTCAGCAACTCGTCAGCAAATACTCGGTTTTGATTAGTTTTGAAGCATTTAAAACTATTTTTGTCACGTCAGCTTCTTCTGGCATAATAATATAATATTGGATGGCTTTTTTTCGCTGATAAGAAAATATCGCCCGCCAAGAAAAAACTCAGGCTCGTCTTCGACTCGCCCTATATTTGACTAGGCTTCGGTGCGATATTTTCTGTTATCAACCTCCTAACCATCCAATTATATCATTGTAGTATGGTCATCCTGTTGTGTTTTTAGGCATGTCCATGTCAAGTTAGATGTCAAGTTAGATGTCAAGTTAATTTTTTTTTGGGGTTAAACACCCATAAAATCTCTCACTCCTCTCCTCGGACCACTTGTGTCGCCTGCTGTCGGTGGTTTGTTTTAATGAATAAGCCTCATGTGACCTTTGACCTTGACTTTGACCTCATAAACAAATGAGGTTTTGCATGTTTCACACCTATGACCCAAGTTTGGTTCCAATTGAACTTCCAACTTTTATAACTTGACCTCACATGACTTTGACCTTGGTATGTGACTTTGACCTTGGTATGCGACCTTTGACCTTGGTATGTGACCTTTGACCTTGGTATGTGACCTTTGACCTAATGACAAATGAGGATTTGCATTTACACATATGAAAAAAACTCAAAGTTTGGTTTAAATACTCAACAACCGACATCAACAACTTAGGGACAAAGATCCCCTCAGATTCTTTGAGATGTTTGGTTTGGCCGGCAAATCCTGCTCCAGGAGCATATATTTTCAACTCATCTCATAGCGGGCGCTATTCATGAGTTTGTGTGCACTTTATTCCGTTATGTATATAATATTGAAGTATTACAAAAGAACAACTTCCTGGCCCGGCTCGGCTTGCGTGGCATGTGTCTGTAGGCGCTCAATTTGTTATCTAAAGGTCGTGGGATTTTCGAAATCCCACTCAGGAACAAAATTTAGTTTATGATTTTATTTGTATTTTAGAGTTGGAGTATTGGAATCATAAAAACAATCAGAGTTGTGGATTGAAGTAGAAAATAATTGAATAGCTGCCTTCATGACAGGATTTCGGGCCAGAATCTCCGACGTGCGATCCCTATGTGTCTTCCGGGCCCTTAGCAGGTACGGACAACAAATTGATACCCTATGTGTTCCTTCTTGGCCTTAAGGAGACCGTACAAGAATAACTTAATACATATAACG
>JAMKCH010052890.1:0-16843 GCA_023653785.1 Ophioderma brevispina
AAATCCCCCCCCCCCCCCCCCCCATGTCTAGACATTTATTCACTATGATTTCAATATACTCATCCAGCATGACACAGTTCAGTGGTTGTACGTGTACATGCAATTGACATGAATTTACTCAGTTTTCTGGCATCATATATCATACCCCAACACCAGGGGGTGCATTTTCCCAAATACACTGGTGAATGTACGCTACTTATCTTGCCATTGATTGAGCTGCTTGGCTCATAGTGATTCTGGTACAGGGAAACCACAGCCCGAGTTTTCACTCATACCTGGCCTGGTTTTATTCCTGTTTTCCCCCGTCTTCCCTTTGTTTCTTCTTAGCTTATTGTGGATGAGAAATAGACTAAAAAACCCCAAAATAAAGGTTCGTGCCCTGTAGAAAATTTAGTTGTGAGCTTTTTTTTTTTTGTTTTTTGTTTTTTTTGGTGGGTGATTATCCAATGCCAAGTGCAATGTTTTCATGCGAGTCCAACATGGACTCACGCTGTAGCAATTTTGTCGAGTCGACTTGCGTACCTTGTCGAAAATTCTCCACCTGTTGTACATACTATTTGTCAGTGTGCATGAAATTTTCATAATATTAAGCTGACGTGATTGTTTATATTTATTTAAAAAGTCCAAAGAATATCCTATTTATTCAGCTCCATAGCAAAACATAACAGTGCTATAAATAAAGTTGGTGTAAGAAATTTCATCTATTTGTTAAATTTGTGATCTTGCTTGCTTGTTAGTTTGTCCAACATCATTATCCTGTACGCAGGGAATGCCAGTTTTTTCCTAAAATCGCACAAGTTCCCTCCCTTTGTTCGTCAAAATTTCTGCACTTTTATCTATTTCAGCCCGTTTTTTGGAGCATTTGATCCTAATTCGTGCACTTTTTTCCTTCCCACATGTGATATGCCCCTGCATTCCTGCCGTAAGCCTAACTTTGGCAGTGCACAGACTTTTTTTATTTGGGTTTAAAGACCTTTGCTATGTCATAGCATTTGTCATTTATTTTTGGAGCAAAACAGTGCGATGTGAAAGTTCACTTTAAAAATAAATCTGACTGACCCTAATTATTTTTCCTCTGTTACGGCAAATCTATATTTTTAAATAGCCTTGATGTAATCTGGGTGGGTGGCTGAAACATAATTGAAAATAACCAATGGATTCTCTGGAAACAGCGTACCCAATTCAAGGTGTCCAAAGTATTAGAATGATCATACCCACGTCAATATTTTGTTAATCTCGTATTTGGGGATATGTCGTGATATTAGATGCTAATGGCGGCACATTGTCTAGTTTGATTAATGGAATGAAAACAACTCGCCTGCCACTATTGCTTAAATCTCCTTTTGATGCAAAAATCGACAACGGTCACCATAAGGTTTTCCTGTGGATAGGGGCCAGTTAAATAAAATCCATGGGTTCCAATCCACATTTAATATGCAGCTCAGCACTGGTGTGGAGCCACCCCACTTCCCTATCCAAACTAGATGCATTCCAGAGCGTGCCCTTTCCAATCATTGGTATCTCAGAGAGTGAGCGTACCACTCATCACATCCAGCCACTTGTTCATCGCAGGGCAGTTGAATGGTCACTCTTCCACTGAATGTTTTATGGACAAGTACCAGAGCCAGCCACTGCTACCTGAGGCTGCTTTCAGTGATCCTCGCCTTAGGCGCTCAGTTAGGCCTCATGACCTTGCTGTGAAAGTCCCAAGTTCCACCTGGCCTCCCACAGAAATCATTCTCTCTCCCATGCTTCTGTAGGCCTTATGGCAATGCCCTTCCTGACCATGTAGCATCAAACCAGACTTGCAGAGTTTCCAAAAGGATGTTAATCGCTATACTTTTGCGCCCATCCGTCAGCGTTACTAATTTGTCATAACTGCTGTTAATGCCTAGGTTAGGCCTTGACATAAAAAAATCATTTTAACAACTTGGTTTTTCTAAACTGCAGTTTCGCCCAAAATATTGGGAAAATCTTCTGAGATCAAGCTCGTGAGCTGCTATTTTGAACGTAGGGCATGAATTTTTGTTATTCTCCTCCTGCAAATGGGCCATTCTTCGGTCACGGTTTGTGACCAAAAATGGTAAATTTTTGATTTTCAACCCAATGCTGTTGTGCCAATATAACCAAGTCTGTTACTTTGGTATAATGACAATCTTACGACCAAACCTAACCACAAATATATTTACATTCCCCTAAGTCCTATTGGTTATTTTTGTCATGAGGGGCACATAACGGTTCGGTCAAATTCGTGAAACCTCAGGACAAAAGGGTTTTTTTTAGAATCCAACTTCAACAGCAAAATTCTGCGATTATTAGTACCCCATTCTTTAATTTTTTTCAGAAAGGCATTGGTACTTTGTTCATTACAACAAGGTTGGTATTAACATACAAGCAAACTTTACTTTCGTCTTGTAACAATTTATATCACCAGTCCGTCTCGTGTGTGACATTGGTGGGTTACGTGTGTGACTCTCCTTTACTTATAACAGGAAATTGGTGACCATTGTTAAAATGTGCACCAAAGAAGGAGTAAAACAATCGTGTGTATTTCCATAGTCCAACTATTTTCAAGCCTTTTCAGTACAATGTCATTAGTATTGTAAAGAGCAATGCTATTCCAAGTATGCATAATGATTTTCCTGTGTGAAATATTGCAGTCGGCTACTTGGAAACTTCACCCCAAACTCTCAAGACACATGGAAACAAGTTTAAACTAGTCTTTATTGAAATTGTTGTTTTCTTGTTTAAACTGATCATATTCATATTTTTTTTTTTTTTTTTTTAACGGATAAAAAAGTTAATACTGCGACCTTCTTCAATATGACCAGAATTGTAAATGTCCCCTTCAAATACTAAATGGTGAGTGCGGTCAAGTGTGTGACAGTATTTATCACATCACATAACGTTTGAAAGGAGAAGCGTCTAAGGCCAGTTTCATGATTAGGCGCCACTTTTGGAATTTGGTCTTCCTTCCTAGCAGATCAAATTATCAGAGTAGCATTTATTGTGGTTTTTCCATTCAGCCCTATGGGCTCTACCTCCATAGCTTAACCAACTTGCTCCTTTCACAAGTTTAGGTGTTGTATATCAAAACATGCCTTAAAATGACCATTTTCGTGTCGAACTGGAAATTAGGTTATTTTTGTCAAGGTGCCATTCTTCACACCCACCTTTTCCCTAGTCCTCACTTTATTTTTGTTGGAGAATGTCCCACTTGGTATTAAGATCAACATTAAAGGAAATCGCTTTTCTTGTATAAGTAAGATATGCACCAAAATTCCCCCAACAAAAGTGTGTGGATGTGACATTGTCGTTTCACTTTACACACATTTTAAAGTGGTTTCTTAAAACAAACATCCATTATTTCTTGTTAACGAAAATATTTTCATTGATTTTATTGTCTAAGATTATGTACTAAACTTGGTTGTTATTGCTCACTCTAATTTTTGTTTATGCAGCAAATAATTGATGCGGGGATCACTCATTGTCCGTTCCATATTTTGTCCCATTCCACAAGATTTTTTAGTGTAATTTGGGGTGTCAACAATAATGAAATATTCCACTTGTAATATTAAGTTTTGAAATACAATTGGAAGAGCTTTAAAGGTCCCACACATTAGGATGTACAACTTTATGGGCTGGGCATCATTTTAATTTGGTCCGTCACTTTGTGACATTAGTCCACATCCTCACATCCAACACACTTTCTCTCATTACTCATATAAATTCATTAGTGTACCCCAATTTTGTTATTTTGTTAGGCTATTTGGTATAACTAAAGCACAATAGTTATGTGTCCTATATGCTCTTTAAATTAATTTCCAGACATAACTGTGTCCTTCAGCAACCCATTGTCACATCCATCAAAAAGGAGTTTTTGGATAAAAAAATGCCTATCTACTCATCAGCTAAATTGTTTGATTGGCTTTTTCACTTTGGATGGTTTATATTTCATATGTCATTAAGTTTGCTTGATGTAATTTCAGAACATTTCCATTTTTTATTGTTTCATAACACTGTCTTTTAGCCTTGCTCAGTAATGCATGGGCTCATGAAGCATAAACTGGCTTTGACCTGAAATATGAACATTACTGAGACAGTGGTTTCCTAGTATCAAACGTCTTGTCTTTTGGTCATGTGTGTGGCATACCAAGTCAATTAAATTCTTTTTTAATTACTTGTCTATTTCTATAATTTGTACTTTTTCACAATTTGAAAATGAAGTCCACTCTACTTAGGCAGTATTTCAACAAATTAATAGCTTTCAGTATAAAACTAAGAAGCAAAATGGTGTCATAATCTCAACTTTTTTATAAAGTATTAGACTCATTCATTTTATGCAAAACAATGTTTAAAACATCCTGCAGGAAGCCTTGGAAGGATGATTAACATGACTGTAAATAAATTTGGCAATACATAGACCACTCGTGTTCGGTTTTTGGAAGTGTGCCCATCGCACAGTGGACCAGGGGGTGTCAATAATTAAAATTGACCCCTTCAAAATGTCAATTTATATTTCCAATACCCAGATAAAAACATCCATGAATAACTAGAAACTCTGAAATTGTTTGACTCTATGGAATCCGGTATACCCAAAACACATAACTGAAGTCACAGAAACACACAGGTCCTTTTTTCATAAAAATAAGTAAAATTGGCAAGCTTTCAAGTTGTTGTTATCAGTCACAGCCTTAATATGATGAACCTGGACACTCTGTCTTTTTATATATTTTAATTGCCTTCCTATCCATACAACATGTCTCTGAACTAGTTTTAGTATCTTTTTCTTGGAATTGGAAGTGCACTATCGAGTCAAGAGATCGAAATTTTATGCACTTATTTCGGCCCTTCGGTTATAAAATGCCAGTACTTTTTTGGATGGATTGCGTAGCAAATCTGGCTTATGAAATGGCAATGTCTGAGGATATGTAAGGATGTACGAATGTAAGGACGTACGTGTGTATGTTTGACACCAAAGAGGTAAACATGGAATTTTTTTTTTGCCATAGAGGAGCGTGTGATTTTCCAGATGAGCTAGAGTACCCAACTTAGATAGAGGACGCAAGCCCCACTTACCATGTAATCCATTCCTCCCAGGGTCCTCCCCTGGGTCTGACAGGGGGTGGGGAATTGTCAAAAAGTCAACAGTTTGCCATAACTTCTTTTCCAGATGAGCTGGAGTACCCAATCTTAGATATATTGTAGAGGGCCAAGCCCCTACAACCATGTAATCCAGGTCCCCCCTGTCTGACCTTGGGGGGGGGGGGGGGGGGAAATTGTCAAAAAAGGTCAACTTTCACAATAAAGGTTAATCACATTTTGACATAACTTTTTTCCAGATAGCTAGAGTACACATACGCAGATATATATTAGGAGACCCAAGCCCCTACTAACCATGAATCCATCCCCCAGGGT
The DNA here is from genome assembly GCA_023653785.1 of Ophioderma brevispina. Lineage (NCBI taxonomy): Eukaryota > Metazoa > Echinodermata > Ophiuroidea > Amphilepidida > Ophiodermatidae > Ophioderma > Ophioderma brevispina. The sequence goes on from JAMKCH010052890.1 coordinate 5,419, forward strand.
CCTCCCCTGGGTCTGACCCGGGGGGCGAATTGGTCAAAAAAGGTCACATTTCCCCAAGACAAGTCAAATTTTTTTCTAGATGGTTAAGAGTGCCAAACTCCATATATTTAGTCCTAATAGACATTGTTTAGACCTATTCCTTTGATAAGCTCCTAGGCGACCGCCTGACTGCCCGTTTATGGAGTTTGTTGGGGTTGGGTCCAACAGTCCCCTTAGCTTCAAGTGTCTTCCCATGCAGGCAGACTGGCTTATGGACTTTTTTTTATAGACGAGACATCCACACTGTACAACCATATATTCAACGCCCCAGAGCTGCACATACCCTAGGCCCAACAAAAAACCAAATTGTTTGATTGTCCATAGATGACTTTTTTTTTAGTTGGGTCGGTCGGTCGGAAAAACTTTTTTTCTTTTTTTTAATGTCAATAGCAAACTGTTATTAAACATGTTTGTTTTGTATAATAATTAACAAACCTAAAAATCAAGTTGATTCTTACTCAAAAATGCATCCCTTTACATTATGAAAACAAACTAACATGCTAAGAAACTGTTTACAATACATCATTTTTTTTACATTTTTTTGAAAGTGTTAAATTGAAAAAACAAAAAACCTTTTTAGGAATTTTTTCCAATTACGGTCTCGGTATTCTTTGCACAGTAAAAGGAGAAAAAAAAAACTTGTTCGATTTCCAAAATTAGGTCGGTCGACGAGGACAATCAACAATTTTTTTTTTGCCCTAGGGAGAAAACAATCCGTCCATACGCCATTGGCGGTGTACAGATTTTTGCCTATAATTGCCCACCTTCTAACCACTAACGTTCAGCCCTAATATGTAAGGTGAATGAGACAACAAATGGCTGCACAGCCGCCTCCAGGGATCTAAGGTCGCTTCTAACGCCCTCATGAAGAAAATCTGCTCGTGGCGCGCGCTGTGGGGGCACAATTTTCCACGTATCATTATTATTAATTAATATTATTTTTATCATTGTTCAAATACAGGGTGTCTAATAAAATTGCTTGCCAAAAAGGTTCTTATTCGAGCATTTTTTGTTTCATCGCGATAGCATTTGCCATCCGGAAATATGCCCCATTTTCCGCAAGAGAGGGAAAATCCAGTTTGGCGTCCGTTTTGTACATGGTTTGGAGGGGTATGTAGGAGGTAAGAGAATGGTAACCAGTTGAACAGACTTCATTCGCCATCCTTCTGAGACTCTAGACTTCATTTTTCAAGAGCGCAAAACGACTTTTAAAATCTTCATATCATATGTCGATTTGGTTACCATTCCGATTTACAGACGTTTACACATAATAAGTATGAATTTGTTGCAATTACCTTCTGTTTAGGTGCAAGTTGATGCGCACCGATCTGTTCAATTTATAGCCATCCAAACTAGGAAAGATTGTCTATTATTATTTATGACTTAGATAGCATTATCTTGAGATATTTTGTATTTGCTATTTAAAGTATCAAATATTTTCTCCATAGAAATTTTTTTATAACTGTTTAATGTTTTCTTTGTGAGTCTGTGGTCCGTTACATCTTCCAAGTATTGCCGATATAATATAATTTCGGTTTATTGTGTTTAAACAGCTTCAGTTCAACATTTTTCACCGTCTGACATCTGGTTTAGGTGTTTAAAAGCTAATGAACTGGCAGTTTCTAAATGTTTTTAAATATTTTAGCAATATGTAAATTAGGGTATCACCTGAGTGCGCTTTGGTGTTAGTTTTTTGGGAAACCTTTATAGATAAAACGATTAATCTGACAGCATAATGGCAAGATTAGGATTCAGCAAATCACAAAAAACCCTAGTACCAAATATTATTACCAAACTCTCACAGTAAGAGTTATTAAAATGACCGATAGCGAGAGTTGTTTTTTCTTGGACACCCTGTCTGGATAAAACGGTTAATCTGAAAGCATATTAACAGTCAGATTCGGATTCACATCATAAAAAAACCCCCAGTACCAAATTTTTGTCCAACTCTCACGTCGTCGATTGTTATTATACTCGATTCATCTGATATGTACTTAATCCTTCACTTTGAAGCTATTCCCTTGCCAAATTTCAAATATTTTCAAATCACTGAGATTGTCTTTAAGTGCCCGTGAGAAGAGAGAGAGAAGGGATAGAGAGAGAGGCGGACCACATTTGAGATTTGGTCCATCTCAAGAGTAAACATTCCTGACTTTTAAAGCTTTTTTAAATTTCACTGGGTAGTGAGAAGACGTACTTTCTTCTTTTGCAGTGCGTGAACGGGGCATTTATCATTATCATGGTATCTTTGACCTTTGCTTTAAACACACAATACATGGCACAAGTGCAGTAGATTTCACCGTTGACGCCATCACGCCATTGCACGACATCTATGCGAGTACAATAAATAGCGAAAATTACCACGGACTCTTTTGCGATACCCATTTTTCTTTCTCTTCCAAATGAAAGGACTGTTTTTGGTGATTTCGCGAAAATCAAAATTCTTGACATTTCGTTATTTACTTTGGAAAACTTACTCCTACAATTTGGCAACCACAGGACAGGGACAACATTACAACATTAACAAACGTACGGCGACTGTCTATAGTTTTCATCAGGCGTTGTCCAAAACCTAACGATTCTGCCCCAAATGTATACTGCAGTATTATCTTTTTATATGTGGGATTTCTTTCTGTCACAATTTTGAAATCGAAAGCTTTGCCGTGTTTACACACTTCTGTTGTGATGCATTCGTCATGGGTGAAACGATGATGGGAATGGTTCCAGAAAAACCCTAAGCTTCCTGTGGTAATCATAACCTGCCCAAATTGTCGACAAGAAGCACAATTGCCACCTGGTGGAGTCATTGTTTACCACGAATTTTCTCCTTTGGCAAGTTACGCGATGCAGACACATCAGTGATCTCACCAGAAAGAGTCATTATATTGAAATTTCAAGAACATCTTAAAGTGAAGGATCAGTCGGGAGACTCTCAAGTTATGCTTTAAACCCAACTGAAAAATTGAATTGAAAAGAGGTAGGCATCAGTATTCAAAGATATGTGTTGTCCGTAAGTGTCCTTACGGACAGTAATTACTAAATATCCTATTTGTCCTTATGAAGTGGGTCATTTGTGCTTTCACTTGTAGCCTGTATAATATACCTAGTAAGTCTATCCCTATTTCCTTTCATCTTACTATGCGTCATTTTGGTTGGTACTGCCCACGATTTTCGCGGAAGTGGTTGCAGACCACGATAAAAATTTCCTTAAAACGTAAAGGGCGAGTCACGAGGGAATATCCATGTAAAAGGTAATGGGAAGGAATTAGTAAGATTGACATTTTGTGGGAGTTTTTTTGCAAGTTGACTTAATTGATTTTTTTGGACACACTTAGCCGAGTAATATTTAACACAGAGTGAATAGGGGCTTTCAACACAACATATCCCCTCTTACATTTACTCTTTTTTAAAAAAGTGTTTTTTAGTGTTTATTAATACAAACATACTACATGCACCTTTCGGGAAACCATCAACGCTATACTTACCGACCTCAAATTGACCCTGCGCTCACTGCAGCAGAACTGGAAGAACAATTCCTGAGATTTGCATGCCGACGGACTTAAAGTATATTACAGGGTTAGGCACACACATACCAACGTGATCACTAACATGTTGTTTTTTTAAATCTTATAAAGCCCTTTTAAATAGAATCCTTAGGAGCTCTTCCAAAATGTAAGCTCCCACTTTCAGCAACATTGTCACCCCATGACTTCATACTGTTTTTTTTTTAAATTTTAACCTCTGTCACCCAAAGACTTTAAAGTTTGGTAATTTAAAAAAATGTTCTCCCCGCCGTTGCATTATTCAATTCATATACCAATAAGAACGTTCGTTACTTCATGACATATTACCTGTCATTCCACCGTTTTTGCGTAATCACATTTTTTAAGAAGCGTGCCCATGGCAATCTATCAATACTACTAACCAATGGATCTGAGATCAAAGGTCACATGCATAGGTAAAAGGTCACACACGGGGGAAATGCACAAGTACTACTAAAATGAGATCTGTCTGTCCGAATACGCCGTTTTGACCTATGAGCTGATGGTTTAGCATGCAGTAGAAAACAACAGCCTGCGGTTTATGTATTAGGGTTTCAGGGTGCCCCAAAATTTGGCAAGAAAACCAGTAAACAAGAAAGCTGGTGTGACCACATAGTTAATTTATACTTAACTGCAGATCATTTTTGTTCAACCATAAAAAACATGCCAAACAATTGCAATCAGTAAAGGAACTTTCACCATGTCTAAATGTAATCGTAGAGTGTGTGTGATAGTATGTACACCAGTTTCTCATCATGATCATCAAAAGTTACTACGCAGGCAGCAAAATCAAAATCCGGCCATTCATGTTCCTCTAGGCCTCCCTTTCATAAAAGCAATTAAATCATCCAACTTTTGGATAGTGAAAAGATTTGAAAACGTTTTTATCCACAACATGAAAACATTATAAAAATAATTGCATTTCGTGAATCCACAGCATAGTCCTTGATTTACCTAAAAGAAATAGGGATTTTTATATCATCTGAAAAATGGTGGCTCAGTAGTACAAAATAAACAATATATCATCTTACTGAATACCTTCACATACCAATTACATGGATATTTCTTGACACGCCCTTCCTTTTTAAAGGATTTTTTATTATTATTATTGATATCGCCACGATTGCTGCAGGTGGTGCCAAACGTTTAAGTATCCGGTAATTCATTGCACTCATAACGATTTAAAAACGCTTTTAACCAGCAAATCACTGTAAAATTTCCCAGGAACCTCCGATAATATTGCCCTTTATCATTTAAACAATAAAAAACAGAAAAAATTCTAAATTGCATTTCGGATCACAGCAATTCACTCGCGTACCTAAAACGAAGTAGGGATTTTTAAAGCACTGAACTGTTGGCGCAAGTATACAAAATAAACAATATATCATCTTAGTAAACCTTCACCTACCAATTACATGGATATTTCCTTTTTACACATTTCCTTTTAGGAATTTAATTGGTATTATTGAATCGCCACGACTTGCGGCATGTGGTGCCAAACGTTTAAGCATCCGTTAATTCATTGCACTCATAACGATTTTAAAAGAAACGCTGTTAACCAGCAAATCACTTAAAATTTCATCAGGCACCACCGAATATATTGCCCTGTATTTCTACTCTTTTGAAACATCATGTCTTTTTAAATTGCACAACATTTCATAAACTATCACCATAATAGATTTTAGAGGATATAAACGGCTCGAATATTTTTCTGCCAACAATGCATTTGGAAAGTAAGGTCAAAACCCAAGCGAATAGAGCGGGTAGGCCCGCAGGCTACCTCGCCCAAAAAGTACACTATAGGAATCGTTGTAGAAACCGGTTGCCATTGTGGGGGGGGGGGGGGGGGTAGGGTCATTTCACTATAATCGCATATGGACACCTGTCAGGATCGCGGAACACTCCTTTGTATCAAAGCCATAGTAAAATTGAGACAAACATCAAAGTATTTCAGGGCTGGGGACTGTTCTTGCTGATAGATTCGTAACATGCGAAAATAGCAATCGCATTCTGGTTGGCTTTATTTAAAGAACATAGTTAGACCTCTGTGTTCCTTTTAACGTTAAATTATAAACGCTATGTATCAAAATGTGACTTGACTTTGACTTTACGCATAGGACGGGGTGTCCCCTTTGCTCTTTCATGAGTAATTCTCCTCCCTTTGGTCTGCCCTTTGCAATAGATCCCACAATAGATTCGGCATTTTAGAGGTCCAAGCCTGTGTCCTTCCATCTTGCTGGTAGGTGACCTGGCTTCCTACGCTGGTTGAAGTCTTGCGTATAGGCTTGGTATGGTAATCTGGGTTCCGGCCATCCTGACGACATGTCCCAACCACTTCAGCCGCTCCTTGTGATTGCATCGTTATGGTTCATTGATTGTCAGACGCTCTCTAATTTCTCATTCTAATTTTTGTCCAGAAGGGTTCACTCCTAATGGGGGACCGAGGCATCTCATCTCAAATTTTTCTAGCTTTTGGCAGTCCTGTCCTTGCGCAATACCCAGGACTCTGCTCCATAGGTTGCAATGGGGAGTATAAGAGAGTGGTATATTCTGACTTTGAGCGATCTTGTGATGTCATGATTCCCAGGATGGTATTCCTGAGTCTACCGAATGCCCATGCTGCAGTCTTGTACGCCTCTTGATGTCCGCCTTAACCGAAGGCACAATTACTTCCAGAAGACATCATTTACTTTGTCATGGTGTCTGGTTAAGGGGATGTCTCTTGGGCATCGACATGATCTTGCATTTAGATAGGTGTGATCTTCTTCGCCATTTGCGCGCCAGGCTTTCCAGTTCTTCTTGGGAATACTGTAACTGTTCAAAGACCATTTCCAGCAGGGTGTAATCGGCATAACGAATGTTGTTGTTTTCATCTCTCCATTTGGATTCCAGAGCCTAGATTTTTGAACTCCTCTCATTACAAATTCTAAGAAGAACTTGAAAGGCATGGAGATAGAATGCATCCCTGTCTCACACCCACTCCAGACCTCGAACCAGTCAGTGAGTTGTCCATTCACCACTACTGAACATATGGTTGCTCATATCATCTTTTCAATTAGGTCTACCAGCTTGCTGTCTTACGCATTGATCTTACGCAATTTCCGAGGGCCTCGCTCCGAAGGGTATCAAAGCTGCTTTAAACTACAAAGTTCCAGTGTATAGGAAAGCGGTCTTTTCTTTGGCCCTTCTCTAGCACTTGGTGAACAAGAAATAAGCATCAGTATTACCTTTGAGCTTCTAAACCACATTGTTCCTCCTCCAAGGTAGCCATCTATGGTGTCCTGGATCCGGTTCAGGATCCTTCTACAGAATACTTTCCTTGGGATGGACAGTAAAGTAATTGCTCTACGTTGGCGGGATCTCGTTTCTCACCTTTCTTGTATACTGGAGTTACAGTCCCGTGCTCCAGTCTTCCGGAATTTCCCCTTCTACCCAGGTAAAAAAACAATGTGATTATTTTTCAACAGTACTTCTCAGAGCTGGGCCAACCTGCCTGTCAGTGTTTCAGCAGAGATGTTATCCCATCCACATGCTTGGTTATTTTTCAGTTTTCTTAACGGCCCTCTTCTACTTCCTCTATTGAGAAAGGCTGGCCTGTTGAGTTAGGAATTGCAGGTTCTGGGCTGGAGTGAAGTCCTTCTTCATCGCTTGGAATCAGTGTTGAGATTTTGCTGAAGTGTTCCTTCCGCAGGCACTTCATTACGTTATCTGGAGCAGTTTTTTGAGGGACCCTGTTTTTCTTTGCAGCTGCTGGCAGTTGTTGGGCTTCTTTCACTCGCTAGTCCTACGGACATACTGGGAAGAGTTCATGGCTGTGTTCCTAAGCTTTCCTAGCATGTGCATCTTCCATATCTTTAACTTCCTTTTCGCGCAGCTTCTTCTTCCAGGCTCTTTACTTGATATTTGCCCTCCTTGTTCAGTAGGAGTAGTGGGACTTATTATGTGCAGTTGGGTTGTTTCATCATTTGGATCCTTGCAGTCCTTCTTTGATGACATGCCTTTCTTACTCTTCGGGAGCCCCTTAATTTGCCGGCCCTTTTCACAGCCCACTGTTTCCTCTGTTACTTTATTGATTGTTTCCTTGAAGTTGGGCCATAGCCCTTCACATCAGTGTCTTCTACTTGGCGGGGAGTGGTCCAAAGGCACCACCTATCTTTGCACGGAATTCTGCTGCAATTGTGGGGGCGCTGAATCGACTGACGTCATACTTCTTGGGTACCGTTGTTATCCGTTTGGTTTTGGTAGGTATACATTTCACCTTAGCATCACCAGGTTTTCGTCTGAACCGACATCGGCTGAGCAGTAATCTGCAGTTCTGAAGGTTTTCAAGTGTCCAGTTGGGTATGATGAAGTCACATGTTTCGTATATTGCCTACATGGAGATGTCCGTGTTGCCTTTCTACACTCCTTGTTTGAAGTAATGTATTGCATACAACCAGTTTTGGGGAGTGCACAGAATTCCAGGATCTTTTCTCCTCTGTCGTTGATTTTCTCCAAGTCCATATCTACCCAATGTGGTTGTCCATGCTGGTAATCTGTTCCTAGTTTGGCATTGAAATTCCCCCTATAAGATGAGGTTCTTTCTTAGGATCTCTGTATGTGGAGCTGCAGTTTGTCATAGAACTCTCGTCTCACTGTGTTCCGATGTGGGGCATAGACCTGGATGATGCTTACTATGCCTCCTTCATATTAATTTGGCTGTGGATAATTCTGGGTGAGAACTGCTTCATAGCTGACAACATGGGAAAACTTTTGGATATCAGAACCCTACTCCATCCTCTGCAGATCCCGTCACTTCTGCTAGACAGTAGGATAGTAAAATTCTCTTTTTTTATGTCGGGTCTCTTTTCCTTCAGTGTGTTCACAATAGACCCAGGATGTCATCTCAAACCTTCTGGCTTCCTCCTGGAGAATTTCCCAATGACCGTCTTTTTGCAGTGTTCTCACGTTCTAATTACCAATATTTATGCTGCTGGCGATCCCTTTTCTTGGGTCTTGCTCTACAGTAGCTTTCGTCAATTCGTCTTACTTACAGTTTGTCGTGTGTTTGTGGTTTTGGCCGACTTTTGGCTACTGTAACGCGATTTTTTGTAGTTTCTTCCGCTGTCCTTCATTCTTAGAAGGTTCCTTCTGGGATGATTCTTCGGGTACCTGTGGGGGTGGCTACCAATCATCCGGCAGATTTTTAGCACCCCTGCCACTCTTTTGCCAACGCGCAGCCACCGGGACTCGGGCCTTAACGGGGGGGGGGGGGTCCGACTTTCATTTTTTGGGTTTTACACTCGTTAAGAGTGTTGTCCTGATTTTGCACTACTTACTTGGCACACGGCCACTGCTACTTCAGTCGGGTGAAATGTGGCATTACTGAATTACAAAAGTGGGTAGGCCACCAGCCTCTTATCTTAACATATGTATTAAGGGCACCAATAGTGAGTTGACCTAAACCTATGGACTACTAACTCAATAATTAGTTAAAGGAAAGAGAGACGAGTGGTCACAAATTGTACTGAATAACTTAGAAAAAAAATCGATTTAATTTCGTTGCACCGTATATGTAAGATAAACTACTCAAAACAGACTAATCGCGATATATATTGTCGTCTGGCGGTGTGTTTCGCTTGCTATTTCTGACTTCTCGGGCCTGCGCTCGACGCTCGACATGGTCCACCTCCAGAAAGCCAACACACCTCAGACGACTATGATATTCGTTGAATGTCTGTTTATCGCCCTTTATGGGTAAAAAAAAAAAATACTATCGTTATTAGAGGAGAAGTTTTACACAATTAGTTTAGACACAAATATATAAGTACACAGTTCATCCAGTTTACATGTTGTAATATTTGAAAAATCCCTGTTTTAATCTTCCTTCCCCTCTTGAAATCACAAAGTGCTTCCCATTCAATAGCACCTCAAAAGACCATGGTGAGAGCGTTCTTTCAAATATGTGATAAAGGCATGCCAAGGTAAAAGGATGATTATCAAGTTGAGATCCTTGTGCTTAATTATGGTTCGTTGCGGAGATTTCTTTGTTAGTCTTGCTATAAACGTATCTTCTAAATGTTTTCAAATTAACAAAATAATCTGGACATTTCCAGCTGAGCCGACTTTGAGGATTTTTTAGTTTTTTAAATATTATTGTTATAATGCAATAAAGCTTTGGCCGTTGGCAGGTTTTTACTTGGGTTTTTTTTGTGATTAAGGGACCTCTCGTGATCGACACCCTCGTCCCCCCCCCCCGACTTACCTAAAAAAGTCGTTTTTAAGTCATCTGAACCGTTTGTTTTAAATCCTGTTAACAAGATTGTACCTTCACCTTCGTCGTATCTCTAATAACACACCATGTTGTTGTCCAGAAACTGACATGAATTACAGCACAGTGCCTAGAGGGACCTTGTGAAACAAGCAATTGCTCATAACACAAACCGCAATATCGAAGCACAAAACTTGTGAATACGTTTTTTCTTAGATCACTAGCGCCACCATGAATAAGTCAAAGGTGCTGAATGACGAAATCACCTTTAAGAATATTTTGGAAATTAATTAATAGAGTTGATCTTTGGGACAAGAAATTATTGTTACTTATAAACTACGATTACATGTTGTATTCCATCTTCTGGGTTAATGAAGTTAAAGGGCACAATGAGCATAACAAAAAATATTCAGACATATTGAAATGGAGCCTTGACTGAAATTTCACTTCCACAAATTTGAAAACAATTTTTGGTGTTACATTTATTTTCAAAAAGGGGAAGAAACTAATATTATTTTCCCTTGTAAGCTTCACTTTTCAGCCAAGGTTGCTGACTTCTGCCAGCATTTTATCAAACTTGAAAAGCATGCTTTCCTCCAGCTCACAAGACCACATTGCCATTTATATGTGCTAATCCTGCTAATCCACCTTTCCTGTCAGATCAATCAATATCTTACTACGAGCCGTAAGTACAACATCGGCTTAGAATCGGGACGGGGGGGGGGGGGGGTGAGATCCCTTGAGACCCCCAATATCTTACTTCACCACTTTTAACCAAAACATCAAATTCCAAAGCTTCCCCTCCCCGCCCCCTCGCGCATTCTCGCCACCTCTCGCCGCCTCCCGGAGGCCGAGTGGGCCCCACCAGCCTGAAAATCTTCCTAGCCAGGTCAATGTCCTGACTCCCAGTCGGAAATCTTTTTAAATTGTGTCACAAAAAAGGCTAGATACACTGTAAATTAATGGCAGGGATGGGGCAAACTCACTTTGATTTTCCGTGGCAGAAGTGCCACCAACTGCGACAACTCTGCTGTAGTACTGTTTTTCAGAATTTAAAACATCCATTTTTTTTTTTCAAATTTGAAGAAGTGATTTCATTAAGGCTCATTTCGTTTATGTCTGGATTATTTCCTTTAATGCCATTTGTCCCTTTAAAGGTGCATTTTGTGATTATAGAACCTTCGTTTTGGTTTATAGTCCAATTGATATCTCAAGAAAGGGTCTGTTCCAAAATTTAAGTTGATTCCTTGGGAACGGTGTCGTTTTGATGTTCGTATCCTTTACGGCTTGTAAATACAAAAAATGCGAATTTCTTCTAGAGTATAGTTGAATATTCTGGATTTGTCACACCTTACGACAACAGTTTCATCATTATATAATAATCTCACCTGTTTGTGGTAATCGGGGGGCACAGTGGCGTACCAGCGGGGGGGGGGGTGCGAACGGAACCCTTGCCCCCCCCGCCAGCCCCCAATGAACTGACTTTGGTACAGTTTCTATGGAGAATGACCCAAATAGCCCCCTCAAAATGCCTGGCACCCCCTTCTGCCCCCCATTTGCAAGGTCTGGTTACGGCACTGCGGGTGGGCGCGGC
>JAMKCH010052891.1:0-10325 GCA_023653785.1 Ophioderma brevispina
GCGGCCGAGCCTGATTGAAAAGTGCTCTGTTTCGAGTTACCCCTCCCATCCGTACAACAAAACACACAACCCACCTTTATTTTGAAGGATTATAAATATTAAGATTTAAGGGAAAAAATGACGGTTGTGGTTGAAATATTTGGTGGCAGGGACGATTTAATGCCACGTTAAAAATTAAATTTGGGCTACAAGTTAAGCGAATTATTATTGTTTATATTTTTTTTTTTTAAGGTAAAAATATTACAATCTTATTTTTATGGTATCCTTTTTGGATTGATATAGGTTTTATACATTTGCATAAAGGGTTCAGGAAATACTTCATTGTGGTTGAATTGTGACTATAAATGGATGCTTTTTCTAGGAAAAAGGTGATTTTGAGGCTAAAATTCTAGACCCTTTATATATTGATCTAAAACAGAAATCTAATTAATGTCAGACGATTGATGTATGCATGATGATGTAAAAATTTGTTTGCTAAGAAATTAATAATTTGATCTTTTAAGATTTTTAGCTCAAAAACGTGATTGTTTGACCCAAAAAAAAAACACCCCTGACCACAAGTTTTTGACCACAACCATCCCCTTTTTTTTAAATTATTTATTACTATCTTTCGAATAGAAGTGGTTGTGTTTTGTTGGCCCGAGGGGGGGTGTTGTCGACAATTTTGCAGTACAAACCGCTCCACTAAACTTAGGAATGGATTATGTCCCCAATGTTGGTTGGTGACAAAAGGTCGAGACCCCGTTTACAGTGAGAACACTAAACTGCCACTAGTTATAAAAGATTACAGCAGCAACAAATTGCACTCAGAGTGAGCTATATCATCTGGATCAGCAGAAAGCTTAAAGGCAACCAAGTTTAACGCCAAAGTCTGGTCCAACAGCCAGGGACCTCAGACAGAACAAACTCCATCTAGACAAAGAGATAATACATAAGGTGATGTTTTTCCTACTAAGTCACATTCACAGAGGGAAAATATCAGGAGTTGCTTTTCTTAAAACGGATAAAAGTTGAAACAGTAATGTTATGCAGATTGAGTATTATGCTCCAATCATGCTTGTGCCAATAGGTTGCAGTTGTTTCATTGAGCACACTTCTGCTTTCAAAATGTACATGGTTTATGTAGCCTTGATGTTTTATCAAGCCGTGAATATATTTGCATTTTGCATAGCTCCACTCATGAGTTGAGCCACTATATATATAAACCAATGATAAACAGACTAAATTTATTGACAGTGGTCAAAGACAACGAAACCAGCCGGACCGGTCAAGGGTATCTTAGTTAGGCGCCCTAACCCTGGCGAACATTGAAACTCGATTATATGAGGAGAGTGATGTTATGAAAATACATCAAACTTAAAGCAATTATTAGCACATTTTTTGAAAAGGGGGGGGGCCCCGGGCGCCCCGATTTTCAAAAATTGGGAGATGTGTACACGGTTGTTGCAGTGGTAAATGGCTAGTCAACTATACCTGTGAATGGTTAAGCTAAAAAGGTCTATGATCACAAACGAAGGAATATTTGTACTAGAAATAATTATTATCGGGGAGTCCCTGATAATAAATCAACGGCTGCTTGAAACAACGGCCTCTTCCAATTGAAAATGCCCGGGAAATAGCGCCCATGTACGTGTCTACGCTATCCCTTAGTTTTTAATAGTTCGGGAAAGTCAAGTTAGAGGTTATTTTCTCGAGGTGGCCCTATTTCATCATGGACGGACCTGCACATAGCATTGCCAGATCTGCGTTTAAGTCCAATCTGGATCCCAATTCTAATTACAAAATCGCGTATTTGTGATTGATGAATACGCATTTTTAGCATTCTCATTATGCAGGTATGGTTTCCTAGACAATTGTCAATGTAACTGTGCAAAATATCAAAATTTGAAAATTGGGGACGCTCTTCAAAAAATTGTGCCAAAGTGCTTTAAGTTATTGGAAAATCATTAATCGCTCAAGCAATTCAGAGACTATGGCAGGATATTGTCTTCCATTTCCTGAATTTAATATTGTAGTACAGTTAATAAACACAGTATAATCTATTAGTAAGCATTCTACCACTACAAAATATCAACTTGAAGATTCTTTTATTTTAATTGCACATATTCTGACTAAGGATCAAAAACAATATAGAACCGCCATACAAAAGCCATCTTTGAAACCAACCCCGAGACATGATATCCGTACCGAATTTTTACATTCATCAGTAAAACCATCTTATTTTCACGTTCACGTTGAACGTTGTGTTTAAACGCGAGACTTGCTCTTAAATGATAAACAAGTGAAAATTTCCTGCCAAAAGAGTGACACTCTTGTAAAACAACTCTAAAGAGTGGTTTGTACTTTAAAAAGAGCCGAAATTTTCCACTCAAAAGAGTTCAACAAACACTCCAAAAGAGTGGATTTCCATCGTTGAGGGAGTTAACGAAGGACAACACCGTTTGAGGAGTTAACACGAAGGACAAAACTCTGTTTACAGTTAGAGAGGCGGGATAATCCTGTTAATGAGATTTTAAACAATTCAAGGCTGACTTGAAGTCAGGTAGGAACGGAATTGTTGAAAAGGAACGCTGCGATTAATACCTGGTTTGAAAGGGGGAAGCGGTGGTCACCATTTTATGATATAAAGATGATTCTTCTAGAGCAATCTTCAAATACGCTATACATATCCTTAAGAGAGGCTAGAGGAAAATCTGACGGATCACCGCAAAAGCGACTTTTTTAAATGCAGTTAAGGGAAGTTAGTGATATAATGTACTAATCACTCGGGGAGCTCACCAAAATGATTGTAAAAATTTTGACACATTTTGGATGCAAATTTATAATCCAAATTTGACAATTTTGATACCGAAATTAGTTTAAAAGGTGGACAAATTCTAAGGGTTCCCTGCGGATATTTGTTGAATATTTAAAATGAGTAATTTGTTTTTTAAGTGTGCATGCCGAAGTATGTATTAGGAGTACATGATTCAAGAGCCAAATCTTCAAATAATCTTGTTATAATCGACAATTGTGATTAATCTGATAATCGACATTCGCCCGTGTATTACTTTTAACAAATAAGACGGCAAACATTCCGTTCGTCACACTTTCTTTCCCGCAACATATTATGAGTTACCCTGAACCCTCGTCTGTCCAAGGGGGGGGGGGGGGGGGGGGGTGAACTTCGCCCCTAGTGAACTTCGCTCCGGTGCGATAAAAGGCCAAAGCATTCGTTAAAAGTTCTATGGGTAATCGTGCTCTCATCCTTTTCCCGGGAAAATTTAGCGAAAAAAATGGGGAGGTAGCACCTTCACCGGGGTTTGGGTAGCCGTCAAAGTCGAAGGGTGGGGGGGGGGGGGGGGGGTTGTCACCCAAGGATATTTAATGGTGCATTTTGAATATATTATGCACCAGTATGGCTCTAAAAACTCGATGTTTATGTAAAAACTAGCCAATTGGCGTCATTTAGAGCTGAAAAACGCATGGAAATCAGAGATTCCTACGTTTTTAGCGCAAAATTGGTTTTCGCTATTTTTGTGGAGAAAAATGCAATTTTTGCTCTGTATCGTGAGTGCATTCGTTTGATCCACATCTTTGAGGTTAGAAGTAGGTTATGAATTATGATCCAACTGCTTTGCACCTGGAACACTTCTGTATGTTTCAGATGGGTGCATTTGTTGGACCCTACCAGATGGTGCTAATCCGGAAACATGGACACTCTATATATTATATAGGGTCCTCGCTAGCTTTAGAACTTCGATCCATCAGGTGGCCTTTGGCGGCTAACTGTTGACAGCTGTGCACTCCTTCTAACGTTATGTTTTCCCGCCTATCTGTTTCCCGTCAAAGATATTCAGCTTCCCTCCGGTTCATTCTCTCTCTTTTTTCTCTTCGCACACTGCTTGCCCCAAGTCCTTGTTCGCTCCCCACTATACTTGTGTAAGCGCAAGTGTTATTTCACCACAGTGATTTGAAACTCGTGCTCGGCCGTGTCAGGCCATGATGCGAGTTCGCCGGAGCTCTTTCGATGGAAATACAATCGCAAAGTTCCCAATTTTTGTTTCAATTTTAGGGATACAATTACATCGGAGTATGTATTACCAACATATATGACCGTTTGTAGTTGTTGTTATTTTTAAATAACAAGCTAATCACAGTTTAAAATCAAAAGCTGATTCCATTGTGGAATGGAGTTGTTGAAGGGGCAAATCACGTATTGTTGCGCGTAGTGGAAATTTTGTTGTATAAAAATAGATGTTCCACGTTTGTTTACAGGGGTAGTGTTAGCAGGTGAAGTCATTTTGATCTAAAAACGATCTCACACAAAATATTTTAGGAATAATAAATGTTAAAAATGTTTAAGAATGACTTCGGCGACCGGTCACGACTCAAAATATGGTACAACCCAGGCATTATCAGGCCGTCTTTCACAGAAAAACACGAAATGACGTATTTTATGTTTCTAATTTCTTGAATATATAAATTCAATCTTGTGCCACATTACAATTGCTTGTCCTGAAGCTCTCCATTCGAAAAAGACATTTTCCAATTTTTCACTAATCAGGTGGTTTGAAATCACCAGAAAATGCAAGCAAGAAAGGAATACATCCTCGAGTCTATATTTTTTACTATCTCGGTGCATTACATTTGTGTCAAAAATTCGAACCAAATCGTACGCAGCCAAAATATAACCTCCAATTTGTGGTAGTACTTTCTGCATTTGACAATTGAATAAATTTAGACCCATATATGATTAAAGACCTTTGCTGGGTCCTCGCTGCTTTATGAAATTAGATCCTAAAGCTGGCTTGGGAGCTAATTTGCTGATATGGGTATTATGTTCAGGCTATGCTATTTCACGCAGTGATTTGAACTCTCGCTCGCCGTATCCGTGCCTGACTGCGAGTTCGCCGAAAATTGAAAGGTATTATTAGTATTAAGAATGTTCCTTTCTCATTTTATATGCATAGGGCCAGAAGGCACACAAGAAGTCGGGGCACACTCTGTCGTGTTCTATTTTCCATCGCTACTCTGGAGTGTACGTAAGGATAACTTTTTAGCCCTTCTCTGATGCTCACGCTATGGTTATTTTTAACCCTACTGCGCATATTTGTTATGAACAGAGTTATATCTTCAGCCACCTGGTTGTTCTTTAAATTCAGGAAATATTGATCATGCCGCAATGAAATTTCATAGAATGACTGAAAGATCGGAAATTCTTTTGATGACTTTTCCCAAAATGCCCGTAATATCTACGACTGCGCTACAGCTATGACCTCTTATTACAATATTCTATAACTAAAGTCAACTATAAAAGTCAAAAGAAGAGAGCAGCCAAATGGACTTTGTGGTATCTCAAATAGTTCATCTACCGTTCGAACCACAATACACACTTTCGTAGAACAACAACCCAAAAGTAGTATCGTGATGCCGGTAATTATTATTCTTCGATACCACTTTCATCAATGTAATTACGATGTAGTATTTTTACTCTCTACTTATGCCGCTGTTTACTATTGTCATACCGGTATGTCGTACCGAGTGGCATATTCAGTAAAGAAGCTCAGAATATTTTTGGTTTATACCGTATCCTGACAATTCTATTTGTCTTTTGGTCATTATGCAGTTTCCACTTGGGATTAGGTGTAGGCGGCAGTATTCCACATTGGAAACTTGCTTGGAGCCCACAAACCAAAGAGAGCGCAAATAACTTCAGTACTTCTCTTGTTCTTGGAGGTTTGTGTCTTCCTTAGGGGGGGCGTCTTTCATGCATATATGATTATTGCAATGACAGCACATAATTTGTTTTAATACAACAAGTGATGTACCAAAATGTTTGGTGTGATGAGCCCTTTTCAAGAAATTTGTCTCGGATCACGTCGACCACAATATGCTAATTATCAGGATCAAATGCACGGCACCGAGAAAATCATAATTCAAAGTGACAATGTTCCCCTATTTATCTCAAAAATGAAAAGTTATTTGAACAAAGTTTGTTTGTTAAACACTTACTATGGCCAGGATCTCGAAAATAGTGTCAAATACAATCTAAATGTATCATGAGGTAGACCGTGGTGCCCACCGAGAAATATGAAAAACCAATGATGACCAGGTCATATTGACCTATGGTTTGGGGTCAAAGTTAAAAATGCTTCAACTGGTCAAATGGTAAAACTTTCTTGTGCTACCAATTATATAATATAATAATACACGGGCTTTTTTATAAAGCGTCATTTTATCAAGATCACATCGCTGTTTGCCTATTATTAATTACCCGCCATCAGAAATCGTCCACCATCATTTTGCCTTCACCGAGCAATCTTGGCCTGGTGTCATATGCAATCTTGTATGCAATCTGGCCTGGTGGAATAGTCATGTGCTAGTCTATTTCTATTGGGTGGTCTCCTTTGGGATTAAAGTTCATCTTGGGGTTACAAAGGTCAAAACATAAGTTTGCATAAAACCTAAAACAATGGCACATCTCATAGTGCATTTTGTGGACCTTGAAAGATGGAAAACGTTTAACCTACTAGTTAGGGGGTCATGACCGCCTAACTTACACGTGCTTTTGCAAGTTTTTCTCTCCTTTTTACAATTCGTGATGTTGAGTAGGCATAATTAGACGCATGTGTTATGTATTTGCTGTCCGCGAATGAAAAAAACATCTCAAAAATAATTATTGAAAACCATTAACCAAGAACTGACGCACATTTTGGACAACAAAATGGGGATACAATTAATCGTTATGTAATTTATAGGTTCAGTATATTTAAAGGCTGACTCAGAGATTTCCCGATGATGCCGCCCATTTTTCAACACAAATCGTGTTTTTTGATAACATAAATCTTGTCCATACTAAGCACTGTTGTGATAACTTAAGCTCAAATCGAAGGCTTTCATATAGAAAATCACAACTTTGTTCTAAATTCTGGATCCGGAAATTTTGTTATACACGGTTATCCTATGCACTTTATACTGGGTGGCTAAATTTGTTTAACTGCACTGAAACAAAATCCTATTCCTCTCTATTTTTGGAATTAAGCATTTTAGGTAACTATCTTTATTTCTAGATTATACTATTTAATAAACTACAACAAAAATTTAACTCTGAGGCAGCCTTGTATTCGTTAATACGAACCATTTTTTGTCCAAATTCATTTATTTCAAGCCACCATTTTGAATCCTGTGTGTTCCTAGTTTTTCCTCTCTCTAAAGACGTTAATAGTTATGTTTTTCACGAATAACAGGTAAATACGAACGAAGTTTCCGTTATGTTTTGTTTTGGTTTAGTCCGTTTCCACTGTTGTTCAAAACCCTTTGATTTCCTTTCTCTTAGGAAGAGGGATAAAGTTCATAACAATTTCAAAATTAATATACCAATTCACCGCCCTCCCATTCCCATAACGCGCATTTCAGGGTTTAGAAAACCGGGTGGCATGAGATATTGTCCGCCGGTCCACAGTCCGGGACAATGGTGACAATAAGGGCACTCGATTCAGTTGACTCTTCACGTAACCTTAGTTTCAAACGTTTAATTCCGTGTCGTCTATGGAGCCCGGACTGTTGGTCCTGCCGGACCATATCTCCGGGCGTATGCTCTGCACGCCCCGTGTGAAATTATAGTCCTGCAGGTATCATAGTTCGTCTCCATAGACGACCACGAATAAAGCATGAAACTTATGTGCGTGAAGAGTCAATGAAACCGATTGCCCTATTGTTTACATTGTTCCCGGACTATGAGCCCGGATGACCATATCTCCTGCCACACTGGTTCTAAACTGGAACTATTTGTGGCAAATACGTTACAGCCTACCTAATGCAACAGGCCGAGAAAATCGCAAGAACTATGTATTCATCTGCGGCAGAGGCGATCTCAAGGTTCTTCGGTGGTGCAATAAAGCAGGAATAGCTCGAGATATAGGCAGGTGACATTCTGAAATCGTTGAACCTGGTCATACTCTGCGCTCCAGGGCCGACCCCGTTTTCCTATCCTTCTCAGCACGAAGAGCAGCTGAATATACTAAGGGGATGACTGCGGACATAAGAGACACATTGATTGACTATTGGATTGGGATCCTAAATAAATCGCGTATGACACTCGATCAAGAAAATGGAGGGATACTGCATGAAACCTGTAGCTTAATAGTTCGCCAGTCGTACGTGACTCTATTACGTTCGTCATCCCCGGCCATACTCCATGCGCATAATTATTGCTAATTAGGTAGCTTTCTCTAGCGAAAATTGTGGCGCTATCACTATCGATATCGAATCGTCTATAGGCATCTTACAACGGTGTCACCGCCTGGTGGAGCATGTTCAACCTAGGTCTTAGATAAAGCTTAGTGTATATTTATCAACACAGGCAATACAAGCAGCAGCTTGAAGGTACAAACGCATAAGCGCATTTTACATATAATATAATAATATAATAAATATATTATTGAGTTACTTATGAAATACAACTAAACGAGTAAAAATGGGCTACACAGCCCAACAGTTTCAGTTGCAATTCTCTCATGGACATACATACATACTAAACATAAACAGAGATGTGAAAAGAAGACATGCAATGTTGGTATTAACTGTAAGAAACTACTGCTTACATAGAAACTTGAATTTTGGGAGAGAGGTGGCCTGCCGAGTGTGAAGTGGAGTTCTCCACAAGGCAGGAAGGAAACAAAGACAGAATTGTAGAAGGAATTCGTCCTTGCCCGCCAATGTAGAAATCCGTTATGTAAAAAAAAAAAAAAAAAAAAAAAGTCCTTGAAAGATGCTGACCAAATATAATTAACAGCTTGAAACAAAACTGCAAACGCTGAAATTAAATAAATCATCTACACTCAATGACCCAAATTCAGCCAACCTGTTGGTGTACTCTCACCTGCTCCCCAGAGCCATGGTTCCATCATAAGACTGGTAATCCTCCTCTGAAATTTCAAGTCTACTAGTGTAACAAGCATTATATGGAGCCCAAACGACTACACAGTATATGAGGAAGATGGAGGACAAAAGCTTATAGAGATTCAAGAAGAGCAGAGAAAGGTATATTTTTTCGTGCCCCCTATTAGTGAAACCCACAAGACGAGGATTTGTGCAAACGAAATCACATGAGAGGGAAAATGAAAGATTGGAAGAAAATAAAGTACCAAGCAATTTAAAATCATAAACTGATTTCAGGATTCACTACCAAAAAAGTAATGCCGATTTGCCTGCCAAGCTTTGGATCTAGAAAACTTGCAAACAGCACACTAGATGCATAAGAGGAAGCTTGTTGTGACTGACCAACTGCAAATCAACCATATCATTTGGATTTTATAGGTCTCACAAGTGTGTCATCAGCAAATTGGAAAAGAGAAGAAGTCACATTCAAGTAATATCACTTACAAAAATAAGGAAAAGTATAGGTCCAAGCACTGAACCTTGAGGAACACCAGAAGTGACAGAATGTCAACTCAGAAAATTCACCTCTGAAAATAACCCTCCGTCTCCTATAAGAAAATTCTGAATCCCAAGTAGAAGAGGACATTTACACCACGATCATGTAGTTTATGAATTATAAGATTATGATCTACCTTATCAAAGGCAGAAATGAAAATCAAGAAAGACATGAGTAAACAAGATGCAATTAGCACATCCAAGTTCAATAATTATATGAAAGAATATAGACAAAACAGTGCTCACATTTCTACTTTGTATGAAACCCAATTGATTGTCATCACGATACCGTGCTCTCGATATAATCCATAATACGAGAAGCAATCCAATTTTTCAAAAGATTTACACTAAGAACTGAAGTTAAAGCATTGGCCGATCGCGTGAAGTAGCATCTTTTGGATTACCAGCCTTTATAGATAGGAACAACATTAGCAAACTTCCAGATTTGGAATTTTACCCATAGAAAGAAACCCATGAACATCTTGATTAAAACTGGTACCATGTATGCACTACATGATTTCAAGAAAACTGACAGATTTCAATCTGGACCAGGAGAGTATTTGAATTAAGTACAATGAGAAACAGAACAAGAAAAACTTCATCAACAGAGATAGGAGAGAAAGTAGAGGAGAGCCACAAGAGCAGGACAGAATCAGAAGAGAAGCAATATCAGTAGGTTATAATCATCACCAAAAATTTCCAGAAAACTGCCTATTAAAAGCATCAGCAAAATACTTGTTATTAGTAATCTCATGAAACATCCACCTGAAAGACATCTGAATAGAATCTTTACGAGCAGCCTTTATATAAGCCCAAAACTTCTTAGGATTAGCACCAGCTTGCTTTGAAAGCTCAATAGAATAATCACGAGGACATTTCCTAATGCAAGATTTTAATTGCTTGCTGCA
>JAMKCH010052892.1:0-10143 GCA_023653785.1 Ophioderma brevispina
AAACAGTGAGCAAGAAGGAATGCATCATTAACATATACTTATTTGTTTAAGTCATTGTTAATTATTTCCTCAGTTTAAGCGGATCTGAATGGGAGAAAATAAAATATTCTGTCATCTGCAAATACTATAAAATGGGGAATTTAGACAGATGGGTAAACGTTTATGTAAAGTAGAATAGGGAGTGACCAAGAATAGAACCCTGTGGAACCCGTATGTGATGCTGACAGGGTCAGAGATGGTGGTGTTGTAGGTCACTCGTTGATATCTGGACAGTGTCAGTCATGTAGCTTCTCATCCAGTACGTCACATTGTGGTATCACTTTTTCAATAGGAGGCCAATTTAAGGTTAAACAGGGGTCAAACTAAAATGCGCCAATCAAGTGGGAAAGTATATATGCCATATTGTCCATATATCAGAAGGTCCGAAAAATGTACGATCATGGCTTTGAGGTTATCGGTAAAATGACCAAACTGAAAACGGTCAATCTCAATTTGTAAAGGGGTCTACATAAAAGGGTAATTGATTATATTTTAAAACTGCAAATTATTGGATGATGAAAGCAGACCCCTAAAAAGTATGTTAAGCGTTGGTTAAAGTTTATATACCGAGAATTAAGGGTCAAAGAAGGTCAAATCCAATTGGATTTTGTTTTCGCATATCATGATAACTAGCATTAAGGTAGATGAACACTTCTTTCAATTCCTTTTTAGTCATTTTTTCCCTATCAGGTCATCGTCATATGCTCGGTTTTTAACAATTTGCCGTATAATTGAACAGAGTTGCCATGCTTATTACCAGTAGCGTAACCAGCTTTTTTTCAGGGGGGGGCAAAGGGGGGGGGCAATAGATTTTAGGGGGGCAAGCATTATATGAAAATTTGGTAGTTAGTGTATGGCTATGTAAATCACTAATTTTTAGGGGGCAAGAGGGGGGGCAAGATTCCCCCAGGGGTCAGCTGGCCCCCCCTTGCCCCCTCTGGTTAAGCCACTGCTTATTACCCAGATCTCTAGGAACGGGAACCAATGGCTGTTTTACACCTGTGTGATTTCATCAGCACTTTGAACAGTTCATCATTGCCCAGAGTACCTTAGACCTTTGGTCTTTTTTGGATTGCGATGCACTTCAGAATCAAAGGCCAGTGCAACATTAAATTCATTGCGAAAGTGAATGAGAAGGCCGCATCAAGTCAGGTATTAAACGGCACATGCGATCATGGTTTTAGATTTCAGATCACCATACAAAGCTAACCAATACACAGATAATGTCCTTCTCTAGGTCAGAAATCATATCCTTCAAGCCTTGGCCGTATACTAAGGTTCTCATGCTTGACATGAGGGGGCGTCTCTATACCATCGCACCTGACATTTTGAGAGTAGGCACGAACGGAAAACCGTTTTTATTTTTTATCACAAGCATGAGCACCACACATCGTATTCCACTCGCACGATTGCTCTATGCTGGAATTACGCATGCTCGAAAAGTAAGGAATTTCGATGACGTCATCACCTGCAATCGACTGGGAGATTTTTCATCAAGACTTATGAGACTCATATTTTGGATGAATATTTGATTTGTCCTATCAAAATCTGGCATTCTTATGGTTATACGATGCATACTTACCATTCAACATGTTATTTAATGCAGAGTACTTTTCTTGTATGAAGAGATTTTTGATGAAGTTGCCTATTGTGGCAATTGCCCTGGCGTATTGTAAATTATATTGCGTCCTACTGAGAAACCGGAAATTAGTCAAATCACATCACAGCTCGCTGGCCATTCTCGATACAGTGATAGTGAAGAATGGCGCCGTTTCCAGGTCGTCAAGTTAAACTGATTTGGCTACGTGAGCGGGCATAAATCAGTCCCGGCAATCGCTTCCCCCAATTCGTATAAACCTCCCACTGAACAAAGCGGAACCAAAATGCGTCCTTCGGGGGATTTAACCACCCTTAAACGTGGTATCTGCTTGTGCTACGTACGCAGTGGTTCAGCTTGCATGGGCGTCGCCATATTGAAAATTCCGACCCCACGGGAAATGTTCTACGCCTGCGCGAATGGAATAAAGCACTGACCTGGTACGACCTTTCTTCGACAAGGGACGACCGAGAACAAATTGTTCATGTATCAACACGAATACGACGGGGAGGGAAGCCTTCGAAAGGGAAACCCTCTTACCCGGCGCCATTACTGGGGGGCATACCGGCCACCAACCACATTTTTTTTTTTGTTTTCCGCCACCAAACACACAGTACACACCACGCCGCATAGTGCTTAACGAACGAAATAATAAAAGCCCCCTATCATGATATAAGAATTTACAACTACCTTTTTTGCAATGTGATTAAAAAATTTCACCGTTTATTCCAAGGATTTTTGGAAGGATGATGTCAAGGACTGGCCCTCTTAATCTAACTCATAAACTGGAATTCCAGGGCATGTGTCTTACTGTTGTTGTAAAAATGGAGGTTATCTCGCCCACACTTTGCGTTGACTGAGAAATGGACGCTGGTTAGAATACTGTTAAAAATTGTAAATCAAACCAGGCCGCGTGAAAAAAATATTTTTCGTAAAATTCAAACATCCAACAAAAATAAGTAACAATAGAATGTTGATATATTCCGTTTACGTGAAAACTTGAATAGTTTCCCAAAGACCGATCGTAATTTGCTAAAACGTGACATCTCCGATGCGGGTTGTTGTGGTTTTTAGAAAGGACACTTCCGTGTCCATGTGATCGATTTCGGAGATCTGAACAAAAATAGTCTCGTTTGTGCATGGAAGGTGTCTACTCCTGCTACAGTACACGTGAAAATGACCGGCGAGTTTACCTGTGGTATTTATACTGAAATGGATCCGAATGAGTTGTTTCATTGTGTCATTAGCGAGTGAATTCGCACGCAGTTCGTTTCCACATTTTTTGTAACTTTTATCGTCATATTTTGTGCAGGCCCAAGAAATTTCATGTTTTTTCTTGAGCCGATGATTTGTATATTAGATACTACAAATGGATAAGATCAATAGTGTTGGTTTTTTAGCCAGTCAAGAACTGATCAAATTAATCGCGTTCTTTGGGTAACAGTACCATACGTAAACGGGCGGGTAACGAGAAATGCAAAAGATGCCCCCCATTCATGGCGGATGGTGAGTGGTCGCCATCCCACAGGCGTATGGGCGATTAAATCGTCGCCGTCGGATTCGTGTAATATTGAGTGAAAATCGGTGTGCATCCACCCGCCCCCTGGTTTAGATCATAATATGTCGTTTTGTTTTAAAATCAAGTGTTGGTTAACAGAACTATAATTAAGCGGTCAGGCAATCCCCTGGGGCTCCATTGAAGACCCCACGTTCATAATGTACATTCATTCAACCAGTTGGTGACATCATATTCAAAGAATCATTTTAGTTTATTCTTATGCTTATAATCCCCTACCTATCAATAACATTTTGATTAGGGAATCTATTCAACTTTTATGAATAATACCCTGTGATTACGTCGATCTTATTTTGTGTGACGTAACTGGCAAATGAAAAAAACTTTTAATCAAGTTTACAATATTCTCCCCGTGTTTATTATTATCACAATATTCAATACTTTAAGGTTTTATTTTTTTTGATATGGATTAGCGCAACATCACGTCCAAATCAATTTTTGAATATTGTGTATTGTATTTCAGGTTTGTTAGTTATGGTCCAAATTCAACTTACAATATGACAGACAATCGCAGCACTCTCCTACACTAGCTAAGAGGCTCTTCTCAAAGGTTAGGGCTGACAGGATTTCAAACCATTTTTACTGTAGAATTATCACAGCCACAGGTTGTGCATTCATCTAGGATAAGTTGTTCTCCATGAATATGATAGTTCCTCGATAGCTGCAAGGAAGAAGCCTTCGCTGCACAACGACTCACCTGAACACTATATGACATGCCTCCCCACAGACGCCATCATTAATCACAGTGAACTTCTCTGTTATCACAGACACACGTGCATTCGTTCACAACTTTAGACTCTCCATGTTTAATTATTTCTCCCCTGAAGATACAATCTTTACTTATTTGTTGACAATTGGAAATAAATGAACATGTGACATTCCCCTTATAACATACGCAGGTCTTACATTGGACATCGTCAGTGAACTGTCCTTCGTGTAAAAGTAATTTCCCATCATAGTAGCACGGTAAGTAGGGTTGCCAATCGCTACTGTCGCTGAAACTGTCGGGACGCCCAATCGTTATCGCTGTTGGAACAATCAAACAATAAAAACTCAAGATATGTGTTACGAGGGTTTAGCATCGTTACTCTGAATATTAACACCAAAGTTATTTCTTTGGTCCAAATATGTTTTATATTGACATATAAGAGCTTATAAGCGCAATCAAAACCATCTTTTGTTTTCACTTGAAAAAGGTTAGCGATATATTTTTGTGAGTAACCAATAAGAAACCACTACATATGGCAGAAAATACGAACCTCAAAATTTCTCGTTGCACCTATAATCACGTGCTTTAGCACTTTGAAACTTGGTAAGCTTGTAGAAATTGATATTTAAAACCTTTTAGTTAAATTTTAAAATTCGACATCCGTCACTATTTATTAACTAGACGAAGAATTTCGTTTGAAATTGAGCTAACCAGATTGTCATAAGGTTGTCGCTGCACTGTTTTGCACATAGTTATATATACGTCTTTAAATTCTAAACAAGAAGGCTCTTCAAACTTACTCTTTTCTAAATTGTGTTTTGTAATTTTACAGCCTTTTCCTATTTCTTACAATTATTTTAGACCTTTCTGTGTGGACATTATTGCTCGAAACAATAACGAACTGAAAAATAAGTTGATGACGTTAACATATGTTAAAGGTGAAGATTAAATCGTTTTCTAAAGTTGACTAACATATTATAATGTGTAATGTGAAAATGTAAATGCAAAGGTAAATACATGTGAGAAAATGCATCTTAAAATAATTCAAAGGTAAAAAATCATGGAAAATGGTATTATGTAGGGCATTCTTCAAAAAAGTAAACCTTTTGACAAAAATGGTATTGTAAATTTCTTTACATTATCACGTTAACTATCCTTCCAAGTTTCCTGCATGATATTTTTAAACAATATTTTCAACCCAAACTCGCATTTGCATAATAATAATAATATTTATTTGAATTACTTGCAAAACATGGTGCGTTGCACATGCAAAATACAAATATAAGCAAGTAATCCTGGAAAAATGAACGGGCTGAAAAATACCCAAGCACTTACATATAAGTGCACACTTTTCCTCTTAAGAACAATATTGATGGCAGGACATGATGCAAAAAGTACATAAATGAACGTGGACTTCAATTTTTAAAATTATGTTGAAAATTACAATTTTTTAGGAAATAGGCAAGTAATTAACCAAGATTTTTAATTGACTATTACTAGAAAACCACTATCTCAGTAACGTTCATATTCATTGCCAAAAACCAGTTTGCATGTACCTTCCCTTTACAAAATAAATGGTTATTTTTTTCAAAGTTATTGATATGCTAATTATTGGCACACACGTGAGCGGCACTCACCATTTTTGTATTTGAGGGACATAATTTTCTGGTCATATTGAACATGTTGAAGAAGGTGGAGTGTTAACTTTTATTAGTTAAAATATGAATATGATTAGTTTGAGCAAGAAAACAACAATTAAGCTGGTTTAAGCCCGATTTCCATGTGTCTTTTGAAAGTTTGAAATTAAGCAGACCTTGCACTATTTCAACACAGGAAATCTGTATACTAGGAGTAGCATTGCTCTTTGGAGGTTATTACTGATGGCATTTTAATGAAAATGATTGAAATAGTTGAGAATATGGGAATACACAAGATTTTATTTCAACTTCAATTTTTGTGCACATTAATAATGGTCACTAATTTTGTGTTATAAGTTAATGGAGATGTCACACGCGTAACCACCAATGTCACACACACGTGACCGTACTATGATATATTGTTAATTACCAAGAAAGGTTTGCTTGTTGCTTTTAATTACCAACATTGTTGTAATAACAAAGTACCAGTCTTTCTGAAATAACTATAAGTTTGTGGGTACTTAAATAATCACAGCATTTTACAGCTGAATTTGGAATTCCAAAAAATATAAATAAAATTGTCTGACGTCACAAACGTGACGAAATTTATTTTCCCATGACAAAATGACTAATCTGACGGAAGTTAGTTAGGTTTTGACTAAAAGTTACAGCTCTTCAGGTCACAGAAGCACGCAAGTATATTCCCAATAATGAAGTGGCTGAGCTTCGAAAAGTGCTCTTGTTTTCGAGTTACTCCTCCCCTCGGTACAACAAAACACAACTACCTTTATTTGAAGGATAAGTATATGAGAGATTTAAGAAAATTATGGTTGTGGTTGAAATATTTGGTGGAAGGGATGACTTCTAGGCCGAAAAATGCATTTTGGGCTGCAAATTTAGCGCAATAGTTTTTTTTTAATCTTACAATCTAATTGTTATGGTATCTTTTTTGTTATTGATATAGGTTTTATACAATGCATAAAGGATTCAGGTAATACTCGTTGTGGTGACATTTGATAAAAAGGATGTTTTTTAAGGAAAAAAATGATTTAGGGGCTAAAATTCTAGACCCTTTATATTGTATAAAACAGAAATCTATCATGTAAATGTCAGAGATTGATAGTATTGCATCATGATTAAAATTTGTTTTGCTAAGAAACCAAAAAACACCCCTGCCACCGAAGCTTTTGACCACAACCATCATTTTTAAAATTATTTATTATTATATTTCGAATAGAAGTGGTTGCGTTTTGTTGTACCGAGGGAAGGGGTTGTCGACAATTTTGCAGTCCAAACCGCTCCACTACAAGATTTTTGACTTGGAGATTAAGAAGTAAATACAAGTATGTGTTAATAAAAAGTGTAACTTCTGAAATGGAAAGAGATATTTGTAATATTGTTTTGTTTCGGCGGGCAATAGTTATTTTTACTCACGCTGTACATTAAAATGATATCAAAAGACGTTTGTGTTGAATATATCTGGGTTGAGTTTAACCATTAAATGACCAAGGGTTTTCACTCCGTTAGTGCCCAAGGGGGTGGCGTCCCCAAAGAAAGCCACTTCCCACAGGAATTTTTGCATTGAATTTATACCACATATAAAGGGTCATACAGGGTGAGTAAAAGTAGAACCAAGTCCAAATTGAGATATTTTCATGGAAAACTGGCCATCTGTCCTATTCAAAATGTTTATTCCTGCAGTACATTCACTGTTTTGTTAGCTCTCATATAGGCCATGCATGAGGCCAAAGCGAAAAAGATGCTCGGATAAGGACCAAGGTGGCGCACCCCTGGGAAAGAAGTACATAATTCTTCCGAAATAATTTTCCTAAAATTATAGAAATCAGTTCTACGTGTGTTCTCACTTCTAGTATGTGCACATTCTCGAGAAAATGAATTAAATGTCATCTCAATTTATGACCTATCAGTGACTACGGGATGTACACCATGAATCATTGACTCCAGCAAATAATGAGGGCTATTGATAAGTAAATCCGCTCGGTATGTAGAAGACCAAACACTTCACAGATTCCTTTTTCATCTGGAACTGCAAAGCCATTGTTATTATCCAAGCAACTGAAAAGATTGCAGGTGTTATACCATCACCCCGATTTAGATTAAGCTATTTTTCATGACGTGAAACACAAATAACCTCTCCTCTTTCACGAATAAATAAAGTTAGAGGTTCTACTGTGTGTTCCATTTTCTTTCACCCGAAGGTGAACAAAGCTCATGAGAAAAAAATTGTTTGGCAAACTTCTTTGTGCAGAACCAAACCCGTAACTTGCCGCGTAATCCCATTTCTATGCAATTTATTGCGTTTATAGCAGAAATCGAAAATCATTCACCTATATGAAATGCAGGTGAACCGGTGCCGAACAAACTTTTAATTGAATAGAAAAGAGGTCCTATATTAATGTGATTAAGTTAGGGACCGTTCATTAATTACAAGGGAGGGGGCTGGGAAAATATAAGGGGGGTTATGTAAATTTTGATTGGCCAAATATATAGGGGGTTATGTAATTTTTGTGTATGGAATAGGGGGGTCATGTAAAAATTGTATATCCTCCTAAGAAAAGAAATGCTAAAACAAACTACACACATCATGTTAAGGACAGTGTTAAACCTGAGTTTCCAAGTATGTTTTGGCTCGTAAGTTTGGAAATATTTGACTATAGTATGTAAAAGTATACATTTCTAGAAAGTAAATTGGATGATGGCTCCGATTTTGGCATCGGATTAGTGTAAAACCTGCCGTGTTTTGCGAAAAATACAAAAAAAAAAACAGATTTTGATCCAACATTTTCAGACAGTGTAACAAAAACAATTTGAACTTTCATGATTTCTTAATGTTTTTTTCATAAACAAGACAAATTTGTCTAGGAAAGGTTTTCTCATATTTTGAGATAGAGACTACTTTTCGAAATATTAAGAAAAATGTTAAAAAGGTGTGATCATTACTTTTCTTCTCCAAAATTTGAGTACATATTGGAGAATATCTTATAGTTGGGGAATCAAAAATTGAGAAAACCATGAAAACCGTTCCTGAGTAGACCGATTGCTCATATCACGCAGTAGTTCCTGAGTAGACCGATATCGTAAGAAAGCTAAACCATACCTTTTACCTTGGTATTTTCGTGAAAAATGAACATTGAGAAAATCTGTGTTTTATTTTAAAAAAAAGGGCAATTTCAAGCTGTCTCTTTCTCGAATAACTTTATCTCTGAACTTCAAAATCAGTATTTATGCAAGTGATGGAAATGCATCTTTATGCACTATTGCCTCGAACTCAAGAAATCAGAAGAGATTTCATCTTGTCGAAATTACCACTTTGTTTACATTTTCAAATGTTATTTTTCGTTTTTCCAAGATGCTTTCGCGCAAAAGTAAATTAAAACACACGCCCACTCCATAGGCGTAAATGGAAAAAAAAAAAAAAAAAAAACCCCAATATTTTGATGAGGGGGATGGTCAATACGATCACCCCCCCCCCCATGTTGATGCCTGTTCATGTGTTTTTGACCAAAAAATAACCTCATATTTTACCATAAGTTTCAAAATTGGTAAATTTCAGCTCGCTTCGCGCGCATTTTGTTCTAATTACAATTACATTTTTTAAGGATTTCAGCTTCCAAATGGCAAAATGTGCTAATAATGGATCTTTTCAGTAAACCCCATTTCATTCATAAATTTTCATCAACCCATCTCCCCCCACCCCATGTCAAAAAGAAATGTACGCCACTGGCCCGCTCCATTACGCAGCAAAAAATTCACTACGTGACGCAATGCTGCACCTTGCGATTGACGGTGTGAAATCTGCTTAAATTTTCTTGTGGCAGTAGGGGGGGTGTGTAATTTTACATTGTGGAAATAGTGGGGAGGGGTTGAGTAATTTTTACAAAGCAACTTGGAAATTCTCCCAGCCCCCCCTCCCTCGTAATTAATGAACGGTCCCTTAAGGGTGTTGGTTCTGCACCAAGATGTGAGGTCATAGCTTGCCAATCAACATTTCTTTCATGATTTTTGCTCATCTTCGTTTCCTTTTTGAATAAATGATGAAATATACGATCAAAGTTATTAAACTCCCAGCAGAAGTTTGAGTTTTATTTTCTTCGTGATAGTATCCCTAAAGTAAGTTTCATCTGTGAATTTTTTGTCCCAGATTCTCTGGGACTGCAAAGCCATTGTTATTGTCCATGACGTTAAAAGCTTTTGAATTGTTTTCTCTACCCGATTTAGATTGAACTACTGTCAGCTACAGCCTCATTCATAGTAACTCAAAAGTAAACATATTCTTAGCAAATCTGTGAAAAAAATTTAAAGAAGCTGATTTTAACTGATTTTGGTAGGTATAGGTGTCAACATTTACCAAAAAAAAGTGAGTTATCGTAGGGGGTGGGGAAATTGGTTTTTCGGGAGTCAAAGTTCAATAACAGGGGTCAAATTTTGAAAATCATGTTGAAAAGTATACCAAGTTAATAGTTTAATCACAAGGATTCCAAAAAGGTATAGTTTGTACTATCTGCGGAGTAGGGGGAAACAAGGTCAAGCCCCACTGAATGCAATGGATGTTGACCTTTGGTGC